>BQNB010186189.1:0-12150 GCA_026074375.1 Tanacetum coccineum
TTGTGTTTACCGATTTCGAAAATAAGGGAAAAAGGAAGCAAATAATTGGAAAACGAATTAGGGTTAGGGTTTTTATATTTTTCCCAGGTCCAATACATGCTAATGAATGTATATAAATTGTGTAATTATTGGGGAAAATTTTAATTAGGGTTTTGTGCACTTATTTGTTACCCGATTTGAGTTTTAAAAGTATAAGGGGGTGTTTTGTAATTTCTGAAACTTTGGGGTCTGTTTTAGACATGTTATTATATTTAATATATTCTGTATAAAATAAGTTGGGGGATAGAAAATGTCATTTTGATATTATTTATGTAAACCTTGCTATTTATAGAAACCTGCTAATTATAGAAACCTGCTATTTATAGAAACCTGCTAATTATAGAAACCTGCTATTTATAGAAACCTGCTAATTATAGAAACCTGCTATTTATAGAAACCTGCTATTTATAGATGTTTTGCAAAAATGGATAATTAAAGATCATGTTTAATTAAATTAATAACTAAAAGGACTAATTACGTAAATTATGTAAGATCAAGGATTTGGATTGTAAATACAGAAATAGAAACCTGCTATTTATAGAAACCTGCTAATTATAGAAACATGCTAATTATGTAAACCTTACTATTTATAGAAACCTGCTATTTATAGAAACATGCCATTTATGGAAACTTACTATATATAGAAACCTGCTATTTTTGGAAAGTCTATTTTTAGAAAGTCTATTTTTGGAAAGTTTAATTATGGAAGCTTATTAAATCAGGAAAGTTATCATTTATGGAAGATTAATTAAGGAAAGTCTATTTCTTAGAAACTTACTCATAATTAGAAAGCTGCTATTTTTGGAAAGTCCACAATATAACAAGAATAACTAATTCTTGAACATATTAATCATAGGAATATGTATAAACATGGAATGACTAATCAAAGGAATCATGCTAATTATAGAAAAGTTACTAAAAAATAAAAGTTTACTAAAAATAGAAAGTTTTACTAAAAATGAAAGAAACCCCAATCATGAACACGTACTTAATATGTCCTTTAACATGTAATAATCAGCGTTAAGCAGAGTATAGCTCCATATTACATATCCATCTCTTTCCGTTACATGCTAGGACATAAAGATACAGATATTCCATCCTTCATAAGAGACATTCCTTCTTTTCATGATTCAATACCCAGAACTTGCTATGCTTCCCCCATTTTTAATGTCTTTTGCCATGATCCTACTACATGTTTGATTTAATGACTTATTTCTAATTGCCCGAGCATAATACGCATACCCATGATTTACAATGAACTTTACCACCTAGTTCAGTTGATTACCTATGACCCGGACACATGAGGCAACTTTGTCACACTCTTACGCGTTGAAGAGTATTTCACGCGGCGTCCTTTTTCATTCACTAGATTATATTTCCATGTTTGGCCATATTATTCAGAGGGACGTACGGTGCATCCTAGTTTGTACATGTTTACACGTTCATGGTGATTTGGTTTGGTGTGGTGCTCTACATCCCATCACAATTGGAGCTTGATCCCTCCACCTATATTAATTATAAGAGGTCACCACCCCTCTATTACAAGTTGAGGCAGCCCCTCTATTATATGCATGTATTCACAAATTATTATTATGACATGTATGATTATATGAGCTCGTGGGCATTCCTTATTATTTATGTTTATACTATCCATGATATTTCATGACATCTTTACTTCGTATTACCATGCTTTACATGTTTATTTCCTATTCTTCATGACGCATTCTCCAGGTTTCCTCATGACACTTATGATCTTTCCGCTGCTTTATACTTATTATCCAGGATTCATACTTATTGCTTACATTGTTATTATATCCGTTCACTGAGCGTTATGCTCAGCCGTATTTCTTTCTCTTTCTTATACGGCAGGTATCTAGAGGGAGATTGGGCATGAGAGAGTGTGGGCTTAGGAAGTGACCTATTTAGCTTCCTTTCTTTATATCGCAGACATTTTGATGTGCTAGACTATCTTGGACACATGTTTCGTCCTTTAGACTCCTTTTACGTTATTCATGTTGATCTCATAATTGGGAGCCGATGTTTGATTCCGGCTTTCCACCTTGTCCTATGTTATCATTTATGACTTTATGCCTTTATTATGCTTTGATATGACACCATGATTATGACGTTTCGGCCTCCTTTCCGGAGTGGGTTGTTACAAAACTAAAGATCAAATTGATTAATATAACTATCCATTTTTTGATTAAAATAATTGAACCCATTGTCACCCTCATATTTATAAATTAAAATCTCACAAACCGTTAATCGTTAATTCATACTAATTATATCATTCGATATATTACACTATAAATGAATTTTTTAAAAATTCACATACTTTTTAATGATAACCCAACCTTTAAACTACAAACTCTTAACCCTAAAATGTAAAAACCACAAACCCTAACATTTAAAGTGTATAGTAGAGTGTACATAGATTAAGGGTACAATAGTCATGACACACATATTTTTGAGTGTGCCAATCAATTTATGAAATGTGCAAATCATCACCCAAACACTAAACCCTAAAAAACCTAAACCCCCAAACTTTAAAAACCATAACTCTAAGAAACACAACACTAATAAGCCTAAACCCTATTCGTAAAAACTAAACCTACAAAAAAGAGAATATCTCTACTACTTTATAAATCATTTAGCCCATTTTCTAAAAATAGAATTAAGTAAAAAACATTTCTTCTTTTGGAAAGTTTATGCATACATGTTTTTAAAAGCCATTCAAAAGGCTAGGAGTATAGATATTAGTACCAGATTTAATTATGCGTTTGTAACTTGCATGCATTAACTTGCATTCGTTTGTAACTTGCATTTATTAATAAAAAGCCCATTTAAAAAGAAATTTTAAAAATTTGATTTAATGTTGTTCTAAGACATGGTCAAAGTAACAACTCATTTCAAATCTTGGAAATTAAAGATAAAATTGTAACAGCCTATATAATAACAACCCATTCAATATCATAAAAGCCTATATAATAACAACCCATTCATTATCGTAAAAGCCTATGTAATAACAACTCATTCAACAACCATATCTCTACTACTTTATAAAGCATTTAGCCAATTCTAAAATTAAAAGTCTTAAAATTTTAAGTACTCAACATTTCTATAATAAGGAAGTCAACTTTGCTAAGAGAAAATTCTGCCCAAACTTAAATGTCTTTAAAATAATTTTAAACATAATTATAAGTTACAATTAAAAACTTAAATGTCTTTATATCCATTAGTCATTAGTCATTATACAAAGCCATTAGACAATGTTCATTATAATACATACATTTACCATTGTACAGTAGAAGCTACAGTGCTTCTACTGTACAATGGTTTGGGCCTGGGCTCCCACTTTGGGCCGGCCCAATTAATTTTTTTTTTTAATTTTTGGCACAAAATAGGGGGAAAAAAATATTACAAAAGTACCGATTCAACTTTAAAATAATCGACATAGTCACAAACGTACAACTTTAAATTGCATTAAACAGTGTCATTTAAAAAAAAACCCATATAGCAAAAAAAAACAAAGCTTTAAACATGAGGCCCAACACATAAGCCCATATAAAAAAAACAAACTATTAAACATGAGACAAAAAAAAATTCGCAAAAAAAAAAAACAAAAAAAAGTATAATTTTTTTTACCGCCCCGCAACAACGCGCGGGACATAAACTCATATAAGGAAAAAAAACAAATTATTAAACATGATACCGAAAAAATAAACCCGCACTATTAAACATGAGACCGAAAAAATAAACCTGCACAAAAAAACATATAACCAAAGAAAGAAACCTTTAAACATGAGGCCCAACACATAAGGCCATATAAGAAAAAAACAAACTATTAAACATGAGACCGAAAAAATAAACCCGCACAAAATTTAAAAAAATATAATAATAATAACAATGGCCCGCAACAACGCGCGAAAAATTAACGTCCCGCAGCAACGCGCGGGTAATCCTGCTTGTTATACAAATTTATGAATTCACAACTTAATGTATACATTTTGTAACTTGCATGTGTTAATAACAGTCCATTTAAAAGCCTTTAAAAAAACAGCCCATTTATGGAAATATATTTGTAACTGCTAAAGTTCAAAGCCATTGTAACAGTTTGCTATGCTATTTCAATTTCATTCATATAGCCCATTGAAAGAGCCCATTTCAGTTTTGAAACTTCAGTAACAGCCATCCACGACTCCAACATATATAAACGTAGTACACACAAAACCTAAAAACATAGCCCACACAAAATACACATACAAAGCCATCATTCTCTCTAAACCACCACCCACTGACAACCACATCACCACCGTCGTCTACCAAATAGCCACCATCGCTTGATGGTTCAGGTTGTTTCGGTGGGCTAGGTGGCTTCGGTTGATGTTTTGGCTGTTAGCTTAGCTGTTTTTGGGAAAGTGGTTTGGATTGGTGATTTTGGTTTCTTTCTGGTGGCAAAACTTGATACAACTCAAGACATCAACACCGATGAAACCATCACAACCGCCGCCATATTACTTGGATATGTGTTTTGGAAACAAAACATATTGTGTGTCGGCTTTTTACTTCATTTCAGTTCTACAATAATTTCTTGTGTTTAGAGGTATGGTTTTTTTGTTATTTTCATGCTTAGTATATGGCTGGTGGTTTTCAGTTTTTTTGAGAATTCGATGGTTTTGGATCTAACAAGATTTCTACTATTTAAATCTTGTGGTTTTGTTTGAATATTAGCTAGGATTTTTATGTTTTTTGCTTTTTGCATCCTTCTTGATTTTGTTTAAGTTATAAGTGTGTCTTATCTTGGATTATTGTTTGGCCCAGTGAAGTAAATCTAAGTATGGTATGCCAAATATTGATCCACGTTGTATATTAAATTCCATGGGGTTTCTTTTGTGATCATGTGACGTGTATATTGTGTACTACCAGTATCTATTGATCTTCCAATTCCAGGATTGTTAGGGACACTTAGGTTGCGTTTAGTTGGAAAACATTTTCTATCATTTTATGTTTCCTGTTTTGTAGGAAAAAGGAGGGGGTTCTATCTCCACAAAACAATTGAAAATTTAGAAAACGCGTTTGGTTAAAGAAACATGTGTTTGTGTTTTTCATTTTACAAAACTAGAATACATGTTCAAGTGTTGTTTCTATCTCAATTCTCTGTTTACTTTTGTAATATTATAAAGACATATTCGAAACACAAAAATAGAGGCGGCAAAATGGGTGGAACGGGCGGGCGCGGGCATCAGGCAAAACGGGTACGGGCCAAAACGGGAACGGGCTAAAACGGGCACTAATGGGATAAATGGGCTACTGGGTGAATCCTATTTATTTAATGGTTTTTTTAGTTTTCGTCCGTATTTTTACGTTTTCGCTCGTTTTTTCCATTTTCGTACGTTTATATAAGTTTTCGTTTCATTTTTACGTTTTCGTCCGTATTTTTACGTTTTCGTCCGCTTTTTTACGTTTTCGTACTTTTTTTTACGAGTTCGTCTGTTTTTTTACGATTTCGTCCGTTTTTTTTACGTTTTCATCCGCTTTTTTACGTTTCCGTCCGTTTTTTTACGATTTCGTCCTTTTTTACGTTTTCGTCAGTTTTTTTACGATTTCGTCAGTTTTTTTACGATTTCGTCACTTTTTTTACGATTTCGTCCATTTTTACGATTTCGTCCGTATTTTACGTTTTCGTCAGTTTTTTACGATTTTGTCCGTTTTTTAAGATTTCGCCCTTTTTTACGATTTCGTCGTCCGGTTTTTTACGTTTTCGTTAGTTTTTTACGTTTTTTAAGTTTTCGTCTGTAATTTTACATTTTCGTCTGTAAAGAACGGACGGAATCGTAAAAAAAACAAACGAAATCGTAAAAAAACGGACGAAAAAGTAAAAAATGACGAAATCGTAAAAAAACAGACGAAATCGTAAAAAAACGGACAAAATCGTAAAAAACGGACGAAATCGTAAAAAAGAGACGAAAACGTAAAAAAACAGACGTAAACGTAAAAAACAGACAAAATCGCAAAAAAAGGACGAAATCGTAAAAAAACGGACGACATCGTAAAAAAACGAACGAAATTGTAAAAAAAGGACGAAATCGTAAAAAACAGACGAAATCGTAAAAAAAGACGAAATCATAAAAAAAACGGCTGGAAACGTAAAAAAACGGACGAAATCGCAAAAAAAGGACAAAATCGTAAAAAAAACAGACGAAATCGTAAAAAAATGACAAAATCGTAAAAAAAAGGACGAAAACGTAAAAAAACTGTCGAAATCGTAAAAAACGTCTGTAAGCGTACATAAACGTATAAAACGGGGAAATAAGGGGAAACAGATATGGGTGTCATAAAAGGAAAACGGGGAAATAAGGGGAAATAAGGGGAAACAGATATGGGTGTCATAAAAGGAAAACGGGGAAAACAAAATAAAATTGTTTTTTAGTTTTGTGTATAAAAGGAGAAAATATGGATTTTGTGTTTTGTACAGAATTTTGTTGAAAAACGACGAAATGAACGCGATCTCTGTTTCCTTGTTTTTTACAAAATATTTTGTGGAAAACAAAGGTGTTTTCCTCCGACTAAACGCAACCTTAGAAAGCAATTGGCCAGATTCCTACTTATAATTTTCATTCTCTGTTTTGATGATTTCATTCATGGGTTAGCAATCAAGAAAACACCATAATAACCATTAACACTCACGAAATCCATAGCGCAAACAACCATGTGCCTATGTCTTAATAAATGGGCTATGCACTCGCATATTATCTCAAAGTTCACATAATATAAACTTGTACGATTATAATTATATAGATAAAAAAACATTCGCATATCTAATACACAACGCACATAGTCAACACATGTATCCATTTAGGGGTTTGAAATATAAAACCCATTTTTATCTTGTATCATAAACTTGATACGAGTACAAGACAAAGCTTTTATGTATCTCTTGTCGTGTTTATAAAGATCTTTTGATATTGGTTGAATGTGTTTACAAACTTTTAAGTAGCAACTAGAATTCGAGTGGATGCGAGTACAACTTAAAAGTAATTTTTTCTTTTGCATAATAAAACACCTATAATTTGAAATTATGTCCTTTTAGTTGCTTGCAAGATATATGCACCGTGTAAAAATTAACTTGGGAAAATAAAATAAAACCGGATACCAATATTTTATCTATATCTTTACTACTTTATAATGCTTTTGAGACTATTTCATTAACAACGAGACTTCAAAATTCAAATTATTAAACTTGCTTGTTATGGAAGCTAAAAATACCATTATAACATTTTAATAACCCATTTAATCTATCATTGTAACGGCCTCCAATAATTATTAAAAACGTGTAACCGCTTAATAAATCATTACTATTAATAATGATTATTAAAAATGTGTAACCGCATTCTAGGGGTGAGCATCGGGTCGGAACCGACCCGAACCGACAAAAACCGACCCGAAACCGAATTAAGGAATTTTGCAAACCGAGAACCGAACCGACAAAACCGTATATAAACCGAAACCGAACCGAATACGCTCGGGTCGGTTCGGTTCGGTTCGGTTTAGTAGTTCGAACCGACTAAATGTCGGGTTTGAGCCGAACCGAACCGAAACCGAACCGAAACCGACTAAACCGAAATACTTATCCAAAACCGAAAACCGAACCGAATACACTCGGTTCGGTTCGGCTCGGTTCGGGTCGGTTTGTCGGGTCGGGTCGGTTTTCGATTCACTTTGCTCAGCCCTACCGCATTCACCATATAAATTCAAACAAACCATTTCATATCACCCACACACAAATGTATTTTATATCAAAAATAGTCTCTCAATATACCCCCACTTTCACTCTTCAATTCTTACGGGTACTTTATGCACAGATTCTTAATATTTTCGTTAGAAAAAACGCTTAGCCAAATAACATTTGCTCGCCGCAAAATATAGTCACAGAGTACCCGCCGCCGCATTGCGCGGGTACCCGGCTAGTCTAAATAATGCCCCCAAGATTTTCAAACAAAAAGGGTAAGATGAAAAAGGAGCATGCATATATACATGTATCCCAATACTTCTTTAATTTGTTTCGTTGTTTAGACAAAAAAATTTTTACCTTCAAGATATATCGGCGTTTAATTTAGTGTGTAACAAAATAAATAGTACGGAGTATTAAATCGTATAATGCTTGATTATTGAAAAGTTAGATCGACATCGACGGAAAATGAATTGATGGGGCCAAAATACGATGGGAAGGAACTTAGAAGGATCGTAGCCAAAAATTGATTCGTTGTCAATAGTATATATTAAATATATATATATAATATGATATATATATATATATATAGAATAGTATATATAAATAATATAGTATATATAAATATATATATAATTTAGTTTAAAATGGTGTAAGTGCTTATAGTTGTTAAAGTTAGAATAATAAAAATTGAACAAATGTCACATTATTTTAATTAGTTGTTGGTCCCGAGTACGATTTATTTGGTTCGTGTAATGAGGTGTTGAGGTTTTTGATTCGTTTACGAGCAATTGGTTCGCAGATTTTTAGTAATACAAGTTTCTTGTTTATCGGTTGTTTTAACATAGTTTAGCATTAATTGTTAACACATATGAAACTTGTCAAGAGTGTATCATTCAATTGATGCGAATAAAATGTATATTTCTAAATAAAAGTCTTTTTGTGAAGCAAAATTAAGATGAATCTAATTAAGTATCAGCTATAAATGATGAGTATCAAGTTGTTTTTTTGTGGTTTTACATCAATTTTTATGTAAAAAAATTTTAATTTCATGTATCACAATTAATTAACCACATATTAATTAATAGATCAATGTTATGATCACTTTCATTTTAAACAACTTAAGCTACTACTCTACAGTAACCTCCTCTATATATATTATATATATATAAATATAATATATTTATAATATATATATAATAATATATATATATATATATATATATATATATATATATAATACTAGGTAAACCTTTGACAAATCACCCTTAACCAAGGCAACAAGTCAAAAAGTTCACAAATACAATATATATATCCGGAAGTATCAATTTCTTCGCTTTAAAATCAATAAAGTTCAAAATCGGACCCGAGTCGTTTTTCCCGACGAGGCGTGCAATGGAGAGTCGGTTTGATATTTGATGTTTGAATGGAACAAGATTTGATTGGGTTTTCTAATTCTACGGGAAAAAACAATTAAAAGGAAATATAAACTAAAAACGAATGCAATAACGAATTTAAAAACGTAAAAACGGAAACGTAAAAACGCGACTCGAAAACCTAAATTATCAAAATTTAATCCAAAATTGATTTTTTAACTTTTTATAAATCCTAAATGACTAAAATGCAAGGACAAATAAAAGTAAACAAAAAATGTAAGCAATTAAAGTAAAAAACGAAGAAAAACAATAACGGAAGGCGGCAAAACGGGTGGGCCGGGCGGGCACGGGCATCGAGCTAAACGGGCACGGGCTAAAACGGGCGCAGGATAAAACGGGCTCGGGCTAAAACGGGCGCGGGCTAAAACGGGCACGGGCCAAAACGGGCACGAGCTAAAACGGGCACTCATGGAATAAATAGGCTACTTGACATTTTTGTACGTTTACGGACATTTTCTTACGTTTTCGCACTTTTTTACGTATTCGGCCGGTTTTTTTACGTTTTCGCACGTTTTTTTACGTTTTCGTCCGTATTTTTACGTTTTCGCCCGTTTTCTTACGTTTTCGTCCGTTTTCTTACGTTTTCGTTCGTTTTCTTACGTTTTCATCCGTTTTCTTACTTTTTCGTCTGTTGTTTTACGTTTTCGTCCGTTTTTCTACGTTTTCGTCCGTTTACGATTTCGTCTGGTTTTTTATGTTTTCGTCCGTTATTTTACGTTTTCGTCCGTTATTTTACGTTTTCGTCCGTTTTTTTTACGTTTTCGCCGGTTTTTTTACGTTTTTGCATGTTTTCTTCCGTTTTCGTCCGTTTTCTTACGTTTTCGTCCGTTGTCTTACGTTTTCGTCCGTTGTCTTACGTTTTCGTCCGTTTTTTTACGTTTTCGTCTGTTTTTTACGATATCGTCTGGTTTTTTATGTTTTCGTCCGTATTTTTACTTTTTCGTCCGTATTTTTACGTATTCGACCGTTTTTACGTATTCGTCCGTTTTTTTACGCATTAGTCCGTTTTTTACGATTTCGTCTGCTTTTTTATGTTTTCGTCCGTTTTCTTACCTTTTAGTCCGTTTTCTTACGTTTTCGTCCGTTTTTTACGTATTCGTCCGTTTTTTACGTTTTCAACCGGTTTTTTACGTTTTCGTACGTTTTTTTCGTTTACGTCCGTTTTTTACGTTTTCGTCTGTTTTTACGTTTTCGTACTTTTTTTACGTTTTAGTCTGTTTTTTACGTTTTCGTCTGTTTTTTACGTTTTCATACGTTTTTGTAAAAAAAGAAATGTGCGGAAACGGACGAAAACAAAACGAAACCGTAAAAAAACAGCGAAAACGTAAAAATACCAGACGAAATCGTAACAAAACGTATGAAAGCGTAAAAAAACGGACGGAGACATAAAAAATGGACGAAAACGTAAGAAACCGGGCGAAAACGAAAAAAACAAGCGAAAACGTAAAAAACATACGAAAATGTAAAAAAAAACCAGACGAAATCGTTAAAAAAGGACGAAATCATAAAAATGCGTACGAAAAGTAAAAAACGAGCTAAAACGTAAAAAACAGACGAAAACGTACTGTAAAAAACCGGACGAAAACGTAAAAAAAGGCGAAAACGTAAAAAAAGGCGAAAACGTAAAAAAACGTGCGAAGATGTAAAAAAACCGGCGAAAACGTAAAAAATGGACGAAAACGTAAAAAACCCGACGAAAACGTAAAAAACCAGACGAAATCGTAAAAAACGGAGGAAACGTAAAAAAGCGTACGAAAACGTAAAAAAACGAGCTAAAACATAAAAAAACAGACGAAAACGTAAAAAAACGAGTGAAAAAGTAAAAGAACAAGCGAAAACGTAAAAAGACAGACGAAAGCGTAAAAAACAGACGAAAACGTAAAAAACCAGACGAAATCGTAAAAAAACGGGCGAAAACGTAAAAAACGTGCGAAAACGTAAAAAAACGTGCGAAAACTTAAAAAAACAGACGAAAATGTAAAAAAATAAACGAAATCGTTAAAAAACGGACGATAACGTGAAAAAGTAGAGGAAACGTTCGAAAACGTGCAAAAACGTGAAAAAAAGAGACAAAAAAGAAAAAGAATAATAAAGCATAAAAGAAAGAAAGAAAAAATGTGGGACAAAAAAGGTTTGACCATTTGGGCAAAATTCGCCCTCTTATTTATTATTTTCGCCCATTTAGCCCATTCATATTTCTCTCTCCGCGCATAAGAGCCCATAACAAAATAAGGGTGGGGTAAAAACGCCCATAGCTTTTTAAAAAGTGTCAAAAAACGCCCATAAGTTGCTATTTGGGCAACTTTTGCCACCTCTTCGTACGTGAAGAACTAGGACTCGAAGCGGTTGAGTGATACACTGACCAATGTTGTGATTCCTGCTTACGACATAAAGCGCATGCGGCCTGTGATATTCAGCTCATTTAAGGTTAGTTGTGTGTAGGGCTAAGCATACGGACCGTTCGACCGGACCAGACAAAAAACCCGAACATTATGCCTTGTAGGACCGGACCGGACCGGACCGGACCGAAGACCGAACCGGACCGGGCCGACCAGGACCGGACCGTACCATTTCGGTCCGGTCCTCAGTCCGGCGTTTTAGACCAATTCGGTCTCGGTCCGGTCCGGTTTTACACCGATGCTCACCCCTAGTTGTGTGTATGTTTTAGTGATATTTTCATGTCTAATGAGTGGGAAAAGTAGATATGAGGCTCTTATGTATTTAAGGGTCCGTTTGGTTTGTAGAGGGTTTATGATTTGGATTAGGATTAAGATTTGGATTTGAATTTGGTTTTGAATTTAATGTAGGAAAGAGAAAATATATTATAAAAAAATAAATTATAATTTTGTATATTTATATATAATATTAGATTAATTGTATTTAAAAATCTAGAAAGTAGAGAGAGATAGAGAGAAAAATGATATGGGTCCTCTAATCCACTAAAAA
>BQNB010186190.1:0-12150 GCA_026074375.1 Tanacetum coccineum
TCGCCTGCACTTTCGTAAAAGCTGGGACTAAACATGCAATCTGAGGAAACCACAAGGAGCATATCTGCAATTTACTCTTAAAATAATAAAATAATATTTTATTATTTATAACCAAAAATCATCTTCTTAAGTAAAATTTTCTAAGTATAAACTTTTTACGAAATTTTGACATGACTCATACGTTTATATAACGTTTTCCAAAGTTTTAAACCTTAATTTCAACACTTTCCACCATTTCGACACTTTTCGACAAAATTCCAAAATCTTAATCTTTAACGTTTTCCTAAAATAACGTTCAATATCACTTCATAAATACATTTCACTTTCAAAAGTCCGTCAAAAACTCTTAAAACGACTAAATATCGCTTATTGGGCTTTAAGGCCCAACAAGGGTCCATTAAGGTATTTATAAGTCCAAAACACGTTCTAAACCCAAAACTAATAAGTAGAAAATAACCCGGATCACAATAAGCCATCAAATAATCCATGGCTTATATGTGCCTAATGGGCCGTGAGCCCAAGAGCTCCAAAAAATCAAGTACGTAAGCTTGAAAATAAGCTAGTACGCTACGTATAGTATTTGGTTAACACCATAAGCTATAAAAATAGTCCACGAGTATACGCCATACCACGTAAATAATCAAAATCACCTCCCTTGTTATTCCAAAATAAGCCGAGAGCATATAAGCTCAAAATAAACCACGAAAGCCAACAAAATAAGCTATACAAGCTATTATACAAAATAAGCTATCTAGCAATATATGTTTTTCAACCATCACGACCACAATATCAAAACTAACGAAACCTTATGTTATCACAATTCACCCTTATAACACGAGATCCGGAGGCTTGGTAAAATGGAAAAGAAAAGTAGCCATTGAATTAGAGAGAAAAGGAAAAGGATGGAAGATGTGTGTTTTTGTAGAGAGAAAACACACACTTTCACACTTTACAAAAGTGAGCTTTACCCCTCCATGGAAGTATGGAGGGGGTATTTATAGTCCTAGTGACACACAACTATCGTAGCTTGTCATTATTAGTCCCTATGTGTCACGCTATAAATAAACTAATGTAATTCCGTGTTTGTCACCATATTTTAAGGCTAACAATCTTCCCCCAATATGTGGACATATACGGAATTACTTACAATGTTCCTAACAAGTACAAATACAATTAAATAAAGTCTTCCAAAGCGCTTCCAAAGCTGAAGTTGTCTTGTGAGTTCTCTTGGTCTTGAAACTTGTATTCCAGCTTGGATCTTCATTGTCTTTACTTGTTCTGGAACCATTGTAGTATGCATGAGTTGGATTAACTTCCCCCCAATTCATGCAGCATGTCTTGAAAAGCTTTCTTCATAGACTCCTTTTTGGCGAAGTTTCTGAATCAGCTTCCCCCCAAACCAACATCCCTATCTTAAGCAGATTCTGAAACTTTGATGTAGCATGAACAATCTTCTACTTGTCATTGACGTGCACAGCGGAAATTTGTAGAAGTCAAACCACACCAAATACTCCTGCTTCTTGTCATTAGGGCTTGGTGAATATTCGTTCGGGGGTGCATGCGAGAAATCAGCAACAATTCTTCTCACGTATGCAGAATACTTCATAAACCATACAAAGTAAAGTAGTATACACTACTTCCCCCTGGAAGTTGACATGGTAACATTTGTCGTGTACGCCCATATACTCGAGAAGTTCTTGTCTTAAGCACAAATCTTGAGATCCAAACAAAGCATTACTCTCTTGTCTTCAGAAACCGTAGAGGAGATGAAGCAAGAATCAAGAACACTTGGTATAATCAAGGTCTTATGAATGAATGCCATCGAAGAACTTTGAAGATTTTTCTTAGACTGATAAGTATCTTTGTCTTAGAATAGCACAAAAATACCCGTGAGAAGTGCTGATTACATCTCAACCTTTGAATTCTCTGGCTAACTTTACCAACCTTGTATTCTGTCGGCTATTGTTGTGATCACTTGGTGAAGTAAACCCGATATACTAAACTTAAAAATGAAGTGAAATCCCCCAAATTTGTTACTTAAGCTTGCATTGTTGTTGATTGAAGAACGGTGCAAGATTAAATCTATAAGTACTCTATACCCAACTAGAAAAGTATAAGAAGTACAACACCTCTTAAAATTATCCACATCGTCTTCTGTGTGTGACAATGAGTACTACAATGTAACTCCTTTAGTGATAGTTAACCAGGTCTACAACCAACAACCAACCACAAAAGCGCCGACTGCTATAACAAAGATAATTCAAGTCTTAATCATAAGTTGTATACGTTCAAGCAAGTCATCAATCGATAGTGAATGAATAATCAATTGATGTTAATGTGTGTTTGTTGAATGATTAGTCATTTTAAGTCCTTTGTTTGTTGTTTGATTTGATGTTTTGTTATGTTTAGACAATGATTAATAGATTCCCAAATTCGGTCAAATTCGGGAAATTAGGTTTTCAAAACAAGGGTTTTCAATGGACAAAACGCAGTCTTCTTTAGACAAAACGCAAGCTGTCTTTGGCAAAATACAATGAGCAAAACGCAACCTTGAGACAAAACGCAATGAACAAAACGCAAGGTTTTGAGGCAAAACGCAATGAACAAATCGCAACCTTGAGACAAAATGCAACCTGTCCTTGGAAAAACGCAATGAGCAAAACGCAACCTTGAGGCAAAACGCAATAACCAAAACGCAGTCTTGAGGCAAAACGCAATGACCAAAACACAGTCTTGAGGCAAAATGCAGTGACCAAAACGCAGTCTTGAGGCAAAACGCAATGACCAAAACGCAGTCTTGAGGCAAAACGCAATGACCAAAACGTAGTCTTGAGGCAAAACGCAATGACCAAAACGCAATAGTCAAAACGCAATCTTCTTGGCAAATCGCAGGAGACAAAACGCAATGAAAAAGCAAAGCGCAATCAAGAACATCCCTTCAGTGAGTCAAAACGCAGCCAAGAAATAATCATCAAACATTCTTAAAAGCTACGAAATGATGTTAAAACCACCTAGTAATGATGCAAGGGATAGATCTAAGCCCGAAAGTACAAATATTTAACACTTTTAACCACAAACAAAGATCAATCTTGGATTTTTCTTGCTATTTTTTTCAAAACAAAAAAATAAACAAACCAAGCCACGAATTTAATCTTGTTTAGCCACAAGATCAGTAGATAAACAATACGGATTCCCCCTATGCTTTGATACCAATTGTTGGCACGATTCACCCTTATAACACGAGATCCGGAGGTATGGTAAAATGGAAAAGAAATTGATCCATGTTTATTAGAGAGAAAAGATAAGAGATAGGAAGTTGTGTGTGTGCTTGAGAGAAAACACACACACACACACACTTTTACAAATGTGAGCTTCACCCCTCCATGGAAGTATGGAGGGGGTATTTATAGTCCTAGTGACACACAACTATCGTAGCTTGTCATTATTAGTCCCTATGTGTCACGCTATAAATAAACTAATGTAATTCCGTGTTTGTCACCATATTTTAAGGCTAACAATCTTCCCCCAATATGTGGACATATACGGAATTACTTACAATGTTCCTAACAAGTACAAATACAATTAAATAAAGTCTTCCAAAGCGCTTCCAAAGCTGAAGTTGTCTTGTGAGTTCTCTTGGTCTTGAAACTTGTATTCCAGCTTGGATCTTCATTGTCTTTACTTGTTCTGGAACCATTGTAGTATGCATGAGTTGGATTAACTTCCCCCCAATTCATGCAGCATGTCTTGAAAAGCTTTCTTCATAGACTCCTTTTTGGCGAAGTTTCTGAATCAGCTTCCCCCCAAACCAACATCCCTATCTTAAGCAGATTCTGAAACTTTGATGTAGCATGAACAATCTTCTACTTGTCATTGACGTGCACAGCGGAAATTTGTAGAAGTCAAACCACACCAAATACTCCTGCTTCTTGTCATTAGGGCTTGGTGAATATTCGTTCGGGGGTGCATGCGAGAAATCAGCAACAATTCTTCTCACGTATGCAGAATACTTCATAAACCATACAACCATACTAAGTAAAGTAGTCTACACTACTTCCCCTAGAAGTTTGACACGGTACAACAAAGCTCAACTAAGTCTGAATGTACAACATTAATCCCCTATGATGGTTTGCGAACTCACGAAGCGTCCATTGTCGCATACGTTCATATACTCGAGAAGTTCTGGTCATAAGCACAAACCTGAATAACAAAAGAATCATTACCCTCTTGACTACTTCAGAAACCGTAAGAGATGAATCAAGAATCAGAACCGACTTGGTATAAATCAAGGTCTTGTGAATGAATGTCATCGAAGAACTTTGAAGATTTCTTGCTTATGACTGTAAGTAATCTTTGTCTTGGAATAGCACAAAAATACCCGTGAGAAGTGCTGATTACATATCAACCTTTAAACTCTCTGGCTAACTTACCAAACTCGTATTCTGTAGGCTATTGTCGTGATCACTTGGTGAAGTAAACTTGATATATCAAACTTGAAACTGAAGTAAAACCCCAATTTTGTTACTTAAGATAGCACTATTATTGATTAAGAACGGTGCAAAAAATCTCTAAGTCCATTAACTCCATCAAAAGTATAAGAAGTACAACACCTCTTGAAATTATCCACATCGACATCTGCGTGTGACACTGAGTACTACAATGTAACTCCTTTAAGTGATAGTTATCCAGGTCTTCATCCAACCACCCCTTGACTTCTGGAAACTAGATAATCTAAGTCTTAATCATAACTGTATACGTTCAAGCAAGTCATCAATCGATAGAAAATAGAAGAAAGTCTCGATGATGAAATAAGTAGACGCCTCTGTGAAATTCAACTTTAATCGCAAATAAGGGATACCAAATCAACTCCGTGATCACATGTCCTCGTTAAACCGAATCTCGTAAGCCATTTTGTCAGTTAAGTGAACTTTTCAAGGATCGTTTTGGATTATGTGTTGTGTTTGAGTGTGGTGTGGTGTGTTGTAATGGTTGATTGTGTCCTTAAGAAGTCTGATCTGATTTTGTGGGTGTTTGTTTGTTATTCTTGTTTTGATTATAATATTCCCAAATTCGGTCATATGCCCAACTATCTTTGATCAAAACGCAGTGTTCTTTAGTCAAAACGCAACATAGTCTTGATCAAAACGCAATGAAACCTCTAATCAAAACGCAACATAGTCTTGATCAAAACGCAATGAACCTCTAATCAAAACGCAACAATCTTGAGTCAAAACGCAATGTATAAAAAATTGGGCAGAGTAACGTTTAGTCAAAACGCAATGATGGTCTTCAAAACGCAACCTGTAGACAAAACGCAACGAGCATAACCAAGTGAACTTGATCAAAATGCAAACGAGTCAAAAAACGCAATAAACTTGATCAAAACGCAACGAGCAAGAAACTTATGAACTTGATCAAAACGCAACGAGTCAAAACGCAATGTTTTGATCAAAACGCAACGAGTCAAAACCAATGAAACTTGATCAAAACGCAACGATTCAAACTGCAATTGTTTTCGCAATCAAAACGCAATGAAGAACAACCCCTTCAGTAAGGTCAAAAAAACGCAGCCAAGAAGAAATCCATCAAACATTCTTGAAAGCTACGAAATGATGTTAAAACTACCTAGTAATCATGCAAGGGATAGATCTAAGCCCGAAAGTACAAATCTTTAGCACTTTTAACCACAAACAAAGATCAAATCTTGATTTTTTCTTGCTATTTTTTCGAACAAAAAAAAAGCAAACCAAGCCATGAATTTGATCTTGTTTAGCCACAAGATCAGTAGATAAACAACACGGATTCCCCCTATGCTCTGGTGCCAATTGTTATCACGATTCACCCTTATAACACAAGATCCGGAGGCTTGGTAAAATAGAAAAGAAAAGTATCCATATTATTAGAGAGAAAAAGATAAGAGATGGGAAGTTGTGTGTTTTGTTGAGAGAAAACACACACACACACTTTTACAAAAGTGAGCTTCACCCCTCTATGGAAGTATGGAGGGGGTATTTATAGTCCTAGTGACACACAACTATCGTAGCTTGTCATTATTAGTCCCTATGTGTCACGCTATAAATAAACTAATGTAATTCCGTGTTTGTCACCATATTTTAAGGCTAACAAAAACTTCTATGTTTTTCTCAATCATATCATGGAAAATAGCCACCATACACCTTTGGAAGGTCCTAGGAGCATTGCAAAGACCGAAAGGCATCCTTCGGTAAGCAAATGTTCCATAAGGACAGGTGAAGGTGGTTTTCTTCTGGTCTTGAGGATCAATAGGTATTTGAAAGTATCTAGAAAAAACATACGAGGAACACAATCGTATTACATTTACTGCTAAACCATCTACAAAACTTGGTTCATAAAAGGGAGAGGAAAGTGGTCTTTACGAGTGGTGTCGTTTAACTTTTGATAGTCAATACAAACGCGCCAACCCGTGACCAACCTTGTAGGAATCAATTCATTATTTTCATTAGTAACAACTGTCATACGCCCCTTTTTAGGTACGACGTGAACAAGGCTCACCCAAGGACTATCGGAGATAAGGTAAATTAATCTCGCATCGAGAAGTTTGATAACTTATTCTTTAATTACGTCATGGATTTTAGGATTTGCTCTTCTCTAGTGCTGAACAGCCGGTTTAAAGTCATCCTCCATCAATATCTTATGGGTGCAAAAATTAGGATCAATGCCCCGAATATCCGATATTTTCCAAGCGATGGCACGTTTATGTGACTTTAAAACCTTTAAATGTTGTTCCTTTTCCTCCCTCTTCAAGTCTTTAGCGATTATGACTGGTAACTTGAAAGTTCCCTCTAAAAACGCGTACCTATTCAAATGAAGTTGATGAATAGTGGTGGTACCTATTCAAAGTGCTTCATCAGAAAATGTTTTTTTTCTAAGACATTCGTCTTCTCATACCAACAACTGCTCTGAGTACCTCTTTTCAGGACCTTCCAAACTTTGGTTCTTTATTCGGGTTCGATAACAGACTCAAAGCCCTGGAACAAGGCTTCTCAGAATTCATATAAACTAATCAGTATGCTACTACTCTCTCATTAATTCCAAATATCGTTGACAACTATCTGGGCTCAAAGCTCAAAGAAGCAGTAGATGTAGTTGGTCAACTAAAGTCTGACAGAATTCGAGAAGAGGCTCAAGCTGAAAATAAAGACGTTTTCAACAAAGTTGACGAGAACATAATGAAAATCATCAAAGAGCAAGTAAATGCTCAAGTCAAGAAGAAGATCGACAAGATTCTCCCAAGAATTGAGAAGCTAGTGAATGAGCAACCTGGGTCTGAGGTTCTGATTCGATCATCAAATGAAGCCAAGACATCTCATGCTGTAGCTGCTAATCTGTCTGAGCTGGAACTGAAAAAGATACTCATCGACAGATAAGAGTAAACCAAGCATCGAACAATCTGATGAATAGAAGAACCTCTACAAAGCATTAGTTGACGCGTATGAAGCCGATAAAGCCATCCTGGATGCTTATGGCGATACTGTCACTATCAAGAGACGTCAGGATAATGCTGATGATGATCAAGAACCCTTCGCTAGACCAGACTGGGGGTCCAAGAGAATACGAGCAGGAAAGGAACCTGAATCCTCTAGTGCACCAAGAGAAAAGACTTCCACGACAACTGGCAAGTCTACTAAAGGGTATAAATCGCATCAACAGTCTGTTGGCCAGTCTGCTCTAGCAGAGGTGCCTATGCACACTGCAGATGATTTTAAAGATCCAACACATTAGGAGTTCGATACAGGACTCAATGATGATCAACCTGAAGAAGAAGCCCATCCACATCCTGATTGGTTTCAGCAACCTTCAAGACTTCCTTCTCCTGATCATGATTAGAACAAGACTTTGCCTGCTGATCATGGACCTGTTTAACCTTGGTTAAGCAACTTGGCTAGGCAAGAAGACCCTTGAGAGTCCTTTGATGAGCTAATAGACACTCCCTTTGACTTCTCAGCATTCATGATGAATCGGCTCAAGGTTGATACTTTAACACTTGAATTACTAGCCGGTCCAACATTCAAGCTGATGAAAGGCACACGCAAGAGTATGGTCGAGCTGGAATATTTCTTTGAAGAAGTATACAAGGAAACTACTGAACAGTTAAAGTGGACTAACCCTAAAGGTCAGCGTTATCCACATGATCTGCGGAAGCCACTACCACTGATACCTAACTCTCGAGGTTGTCAAGTTATCCCTTTTGCTCACTTCATCAACAACGACCTCGCGTATTTGAGTGGTGGTGTTTCAAGCCGAACCTATTCTACTTCTGTCATGAAGACCAAGGCGATAAATTATGGAAACATAAAGTGGATTAAAGATTTGGTCCCTAGTTTAATATGGAGTGAAGTACCGGTTAGCTATGACAAGTATGCTCTTTGGGGAATCTCACACTAGGGACGCAAACGACAACAATTTTATGGATTTGCGACTAACAGGGAATCAGCAAAAGATGTCTATTCAAGACAAAGAATCATTGCTGTCACGAAACTTCAGATTGTAGAATGGCATGGATACAATCATCTGGATTGGATCACCGTTCGCAAAGACGATGACAAACTGTACTCATTCAAGGAAGGTGACTTCAAAAGACTTTGCCTCCAAGACATTGAAGACATGTTGATTCTTCTTGTTCAAGGAAAGCTAACAAACCTCAAGGTTAAAGAACGTCTCACATTTAGTGTCGCTCTTCGAATGTTTACAAGAAGTATTGTTATCCAAAGGCGTGTTGAAGATCTTCAATTGGGTGTTGAGAGTTATTAAAATAAACTCAACATCACTAAGCCGGATATATACAGACCTGATCTCAGACGACGGGAAGCATATACAGCATACCCCAATCCCCGAGGATTCATTTATTAGAATAGAGACAAGAAGAACAGACTGATGCGCCTTGACGAACTCTACAAGTTCTCTAACGGCACCCTCAATGATGTTCGGACTGCTCTGGATGATAGGCTAAAGGGTATACAAATGGATTATCTGCCTCAGACAATCTGGAGAAACAGTGACAAAGAACGTGCAGCAGCTATGATTCAGAAGATCGACAAAATTCTCAAGTCAAAGAGGATAATGAGGAGTCTGGAAAGGTTCGTTAGTGGAAGACCATACGGGGGAGACATACGGCTACTGCAAAGGACCATATGATTTATCATATGATGTCCTCATCATAAAAGATCAATCCTAGTGAATAACACAAACTGTGAATTTGTATATATGTAGTTAGACATTATGGTGATAATAGTTAGTGCTTGAGTACAAAATTTACAAGAATTTTCTTCTTAATTCAAAAAATTTCAATATGAAACTCCAGCAACTATCTTATAAACCCTCAAAAATTGAGGGGGAGCATTAAAATGTTCCTATTAGATATTATGTAACATTTTGTCCCCAAATGTTTAATCAATTGATATCCAAAATATCAAGGAATTAACATTTTGGATAGGGGGAGAAAATGTGATTAAACTGAATCTAACTTGTATTGAAATATGATCAGATAAAAAGGACTCAATGCACTCCACGCTTAGCATGTACTACAATCACGGTGCATATGTTAAGGGGAAGCTTTTAGTGATAATGAAAAAGTCTCAAAGTGTAAATCTTTTGATATTTATATCAAACATTTTGATTGAAAATTTTCAAGGATTTTGGAAGGATTGTGATGAAATAACCAAAAGACCGACCATGTATTTAAATTTATGGAGTTATAAGGCGGTTAGGCTTAGGTATTCAAATCCCATGATCCAGCCAGAACCGGAGGGATCTACCCAGGGATATCCACTAGTTAGTGTAGAATTCCTTAGGTATGATACAAAAGGAGAAAAAGTGAGAATCGGGAAAAGTGCCGACTGAGATGGAGCTAGCACTGGAATAAACCCAACAAGGTGTTAGTTATGAAGTCTCGGTAAGCGCTGAAGGGGTTGAAGAATGAAAAAGAAATATAAGGATAAAGGGTGTAAAGAAAGAAGCCCTCTATACACTTAGGTAGAAACCGAGTCAATACATAAACTGTCGAAAACACTAAGGTGTTGTCTGACATTGAAGACAGTCATGGACCCAGTGATGCTAAGTAAAACCCTCCTTAGCCACTCAAGGTATCTCAAAAGACTCTTGTTTCATTTCTCACGGAGATTACATAGATTTTTATTGACTTTCTCACTCCGAGTTAGTTGATATTGAAAAGGTGGCAGTCTGCTCCAGCCTCCGATCACTAAAATCAAAGTGCACTATTGAGTTTAGAGCCAAAAGAATTCATCCATAAATCTCATTAGGACACTTGTCAAAATTATGCTTGTTATCTCACACAATGTGAATAACGAGAAATATATTAAGAGTCCTACGTATTATCCTTGTGATTTTGCCAGAACATCCGAGTGATATAAATTCACAGTGAAGAAGGAAATCCTCTTGAGTCAACATCAAACCAAGCTCATGGTAGGTGTTTGTGCAATTCTATATGAAACAAACTTGTGAAACAAGAAAGAAACGAATGGTGCGATTCATACAGAATCAAACTTGTTCCAGGATAATTAACGGGTGAATGGGTGAAATTTTATGCTTGTTATTCTTGCACATAAAGTGAATAACGAGAAATATATTAAGAGTCCCTACGTATTAATCCTTGTGTATTGCCAAACATCAAGAAAAAAAAAAAAAAAAAAAAAGGTGATAATAATTCACAGTGGAAGATGAAATCCAGCTTGAGTCAACCATCAAACAAGCTCATGGGTAGGTGTTTGTGCAATACTATAGAAATCCAAACTGTGATAACTAGAGAAAGAAACGATTTGTGCGATTCTACAAGGAATCAAACTTGTTCCAGGTTTATGATTAATGGTGATGAATTTTTGAAATGATCAACACTCTCGATGTGTCACAAAACCACTTTAGCAAGTGACACGTTGATTGATTTTCAAATCGATTCTTCTATTTCAATCGGTAAGACAATAACTCACTGGTTCACTCTTATCGTGCTGTCTGCTTTGAGACGTTCCGATAATGAGAACATGCTGAGTACGATGAATCTAATACATATGTGTTAGAAAGATTCAATACTGCAAGCTGGAAATCCTGTCAAGGAGATTCTTCTTAAATTGAATCTACCTGATCACAGGTCGATCCTCATAGATTCGAAGGTTACTCCAACCAAACACGGGCAAATGACAAAGCCATATTCGTCCCCCCGCTTTATTGCTAACTATTTTAATGCAAGATACTTAAAGATAGAGGTGAAGGTACCTGATTCCAGCTGACTCACAAGATTCATAACCACATGCTCATACCCGACCGACAACCATAAAGACATCATGAAAGCTCAAGTACATGTTTCAAGACTTCCGCTACTCTGATACCGTACGTCTTTCTTGAAGTGACGAAGTATTAAAGACAAAGAATTTCAAAGAAGTTTCCGTCACTCTGATACCGAACGTCTTTCTCGAAGTGACGAAGTGTTAAAGTTAAAGAATTTCAAGAAAGATGCAACATTAAAGCTTTTCAAGTCAACAAATCAAGAAAGGTATGAGCATGTCGGTCTAGAAGTCACAAGTTCACAAGATGGAAAAGTTAACAAGATGGCGAAATGAGGTTATGCTTGGTTGATGATCTCAAAGTGTTCAAGATCACATTCAAGACAAGCTAAGGAACAAGCTCAAGACCTAAAGTCTATGAACACTACAACAATTCACAAGTTAATGATTAAAGTTAAAGACTACGAGCTCAAGACTAAAGCAGAATATAGTATGACTAGTTTTAAAAAAAATAAATTTTTGTAAATTGGAGTGACCTCCCTTAGGGGGAGATTGTTAGAAACTAGAAAAGTATCGGTCACTACCAATATTAGCGAGTTAAAGCCCGTAGTTAGTAAATGTTTAGTATCATAAGCTAATATGGCCCAAAGGCCCATGGAAAGCCTCCCAAGGCCCATGGCCGGTCACTATTATGGTATAAATACCATCTCTATGCCTTAGAGAGGGTGTTGGTTGGTTGTATTCTCACATTTCACTTAATGTATTCTATGTTACTCACTTTCTCTCTCTAGAAAATACATCATTCCTTCTACTTTCTCTTACTAGTTCTTGGTTCATATATCAATGATTACAAGTATTCTACTGTAACCAAAGCTCC
>BQNB010186201.1:0-12149 GCA_026074375.1 Tanacetum coccineum
CTGTCATCTACTATTGGCGGAGGAATAATACTCGGTTCACCGTGATGTACCCACCGACAATAACCCCTGCTTAACCCGTTGTTATGTATGTGTGCTTTACACCTCTCGTAGAAATCGTTAAGACCACGTTTAAACTCAGGAGAATTTCGGTTTAAAGCAGGCCTAGTCCAATTCTTATCAATCGACATGACTTCTCGGGTGTGCTAGTGATTGTAGTGGTGACAATGAGAGGTTCTGTGGTGAAGACCTTTCGCCACTATGAGGAAAGAAAAAACGTGCGATAATTTACAAACACAATCATTTACAAACATAATCAAATTAGAAACATAAGCTAATTTACAAACATAAGCTAATCAGAAACATAAGCTAATTATCATTTACAAACACATTCATTTACAAACATAAGCTAATCAGAAACATAAGCTAATTTACAAACATAAGCTAATTATTATAATGCAATTCATTTACAAACACATTCATTTACACAAGAACAAAACCAGACTTTCATACAAACACATTCATTCACTTTTCAGACACTAACCAAAACACAATTAACTTTTCAAACATAAGCTAATTAACAGGAACATAAGCTAATTATCATAAAGCTAATTAACAGAAACATAAACCAAAACCCAACTTACAATAACTGAGTGGTGGTCGTGGTGAGCGATATATGAAAAAGTGGTGGTGGTGAAATACTGTCTTGGTCGTTCTCCAAACCGAGGTGGTGGTAGTGTTTTGGTGTTTGTGTTAAGTGAAAATTGTACTGAAATTTGGTTAAGTGAAAATTTGGTGTACCAAACAATTAGGGCGGGGTGTTTGACTTTTGGTGAAATTTTTAGAGCGAAAGTTATCGGGACTACGTATTGACTTGTAAGGACAACATGTAGTCCTTGAAAAAAAAATAAAGGGGAAGGCCAAAGCCCCGGGTGAGCAAGGCTCGAACCCGGGACCTCAAAGCCCTCAACCCTTATAAACCCCAAAGCCTCTACCGCTGTGCTACAATAGCTCATCCGGTAGAGGTTTGTTGGGTTTAATATTTAAGGGTGTTTTGGGCTTTAAGCTTTCTGTCCACTTTTTGCTTATTACACAACTTATTTGATAAGCTGTGTAAGTTTTTATATTTTTCTTAGGACTGTCATACTTTTAGCTATTTTGTGTAATTTTTTGTAAACGTTTAGTATTTTTTATAATTAATTTTGTTTAAGAACTTTAAAAAATCATAAAAAATAAAATAAATGTCAGAAAAATATAAACTTTTTTTTTTAAATTTTATTTTGTCATATAGTTTCTAGGAAAAATAGTTGTTTTCTTGTAGGGTCATTTTTACAAAATTTCACTTTTTAAAGAACGGGATTCGTTCCCGTTTTTGATTTGACTCGTTTTTGGTCCAAACGAACTCCGTTTTTAGTCTAGTTTTTTTAAACTTCGTTTTTAGTCAAGTAGAGTCTATTTTTATTTTAAAAATTGTTCTAGGATTAAAATTGCAAAATTTAGGTTTTTGACCCTTATTTTTCGTGCCCGTTTTAGGTTTTAAGTTATATAGCTTTCGTTGTTAGGTTTTATTTAATCGTTTTTGCATATTTAATCATAGTAATAGAAAATTCCAATCAATCATCGTTCCATTCAAGCATCGATTATCAATTCGTCATTCGATTTTCCATTAAAGCCTCGTTGGGACTTAACGACCTGGGAAATCATACTTCCGGACACATATATATTTTATTTTTGTGAACTCTTAACCAATCCTTGGCTAAAGGTAATTGGTTGAGTGTTTGCTTATATATTATTGACGAACCAAGCATCCTCAATATTAGAAGTAGGGTGGTTAGGAGAAGATATCACTCTATTAACAACCTAGTGGTAAATAACAGAAGTTATTTATATAATCGTATAATAGTTATGTATTTTACATACTATTCGGGAGATGTAGTGGCACGGAGGACTTTCTTGGATGGAAAAAGAAAAGTAGCTATAATTAAGGTTTCAACCTTGTTCTCTATAACCGTGGCTCTTTATATCAATCTATAACACCCCCATTTTTGACATATATCAGCGGAAGCTAATCTAGGGTATTATTTCATGGTATAACAGTCATAATCATATAAACGACTTAAAAGAGACGTTTTTAAAAGATAAGTTATCATTTATTATTTCATCAGAGTTTTTACAAACAGAGGTCCCAAACACATCGAATGTTTTTTCAAATCATTTTTTGCCATTGGCCTTCTACGGTACTTAATTGTATTAAGAAGTAAAACGTGAACATGAATTATTCCGGTTTAGTCAGCAAAAGGGGATTGTAATTGTACTGACTCACTCTTTACCATTCTATTAGTGAAATACTCATAGTGGTAAGTCTACGGACATTGGTTTAGGGGGGAAAAGGTTTAGAGAACAACAAGCATACAGGAATCTGGTACCTCGGTATTGGAGGACTTAAAGGGTTTGAGCTGGAAAACCTGTCAAGAAGGTTCTTTATTGAATCTATCTGATCATAGGTGCAATATTCGTACTGTATGGTAATGACTCACCATGTTTCTAAAACAAAGAGTTGACTACTCCAGAGCAAACGGCTACTGGTAAAGAGATATCAAATCCGTTCCTAGCTGATAGTTTGCTAAAAACTATAAGGTTATCATTGCACCTTGTAATTGCAACAAAGCATTGACTAGTCCATAGCAAACGACTCATGGTAAAGACATATCAAATCCGTTGATAGCTGATAGTTTGCTAAAAACTATATTGTTCATACTCAAAGAATCCGTTGAAAGACACATGCTCACACTCCAAGATTTGAAGAAATCAAGAAAGCTGAGTTTACAAAGCTTCCGCACCTCTGAATCAATGTCTTCTTCAAATGTTAAAGTCATGAAGTCTAGAAGAAGAAAGATCACAAAAGCTTTCAGGATTACAACAAATATGAGCATGTCGGACCACAGTTCAGCAAATGGCAAAATGAAGAAAAGATCACATATAATTCAAGAAATCAGAGATCAAGATCAAGTTATCAAAACAAGTAATTCAAGTTCTAAAGATCAAGATCAAGTTTCAAAGATTGGATTACTACTGAAGCACAAATACATCAAGTGATGAACCGCAAAGACAGCGAGCTAATATGCTATGAATTCAAATATGTACGCTACGAAGACCTCACTTAGGGGGAGATTGTTAGAAACACAATTTCACAGTCTAACAAGTGAAGCTCGGTCTTGAAGAAAATTGGCGTTTCATAGCTCGTTAGTTAGTTAATTAATTGTAATGTTTTAATGATGTAAACGGGCCAAGATGCAAAAAGCCCAGATAAAGCCCACAAAGGCCTCCTAGGCCGATCCCCTTTAGAGTATAAATACTCTATGTTTTTCTCATCTTTAGGTTAGCTAGTCAATATTCATTAGGGTTTTATTTTTGTATCTAGCCACCAAAAACATCTTTTAATTTTTCAATCAATCCTTGTTTAATTTAATCTCTTGATTCTACATATCATTGTTAAAGATTATGATTGAATGATCATGGAACCTACAATTGGTATCAAGAGCCTTCAAGATTGATGATTTGATTTGGTTTGTGTTTTATTATCTTTTTAGTTTCGGGAATTAACAAAAAAAAAGGCATTCGAAGACTGCAACATCGGTTGTGAGCCGGCAAGATGCAGTAAACTTTTATCAGCCCACAGTTTATTATTAATATTACCTCATTTTTTTAACACTTTATATTACCATGATATAGA
Organism: Tanacetum coccineum; assembly: GCA_026074375.1. Classification (NCBI taxonomy): domain Eukaryota; kingdom Viridiplantae; phylum Streptophyta; class Magnoliopsida; order Asterales; family Asteraceae; genus Tanacetum; species Tanacetum coccineum. The sequence continues at coordinate 3,731 of BQNB010186201.1, forward strand.
GAAAATTTCTTTTTAGAAAATTTAAGTATAAATTTGAACTAAAATTATTGATATCGACCATACTTCAAAAATTGTTGATTTAAGTTTAATTTTCGAAGAGAGCACGTATTATTAGTCCGGTTAGAAGCTTATGGGAGAGAAAAGCCACAAACTACACTTATGAGCTCTTAAGATTTCCAACTAATCCTTGTTTAGCATCTAACTCATAATTAACTCTATCATTTCTCGTTCTTCGCAAATTTAAAATCTTTAATAAAAAGATCCGCGAATGCTTAGTCTAAAAGTTAAGGAACAAGCTAGAGCTCAACACGCTCGATCGAGTCAAAATTTATTCTTATTCTACCTAGCAGGAAAGTCAAAATTGTGACAAAACACTTATTTTATTTTTGAAAATTTTTAAAATTTTTCATTTTTTTGGTATTTTGGTGGTAAAAACGGGATTACGTGAAAACAACGGCTGCAGGCACAATCAAATCGATAGATCCCCCCATACTAGAACCGAACATTGTCCTTAATGTTTTAAGAAGGGTCTCTACGTAAATCTAAAGCCGTTTATTAAGTATGCTCAAAGATAAACGTTAGTCGATAAGATTAGGATATTGGATTCCCAAAATGAAGCTGAGGATGTGAAGCTCGAGTGAACGAAGGACAAAACCATGAGCACGAGAGGCTTCAAAATCCGGGCAATCCTGGACATATATCACAAAACACAAAGCACGAGAAAAGAAGAGGCGAGCCTCTCACAACACACTTATTCATTACTACTATTATAATTAGATTAAGATAAGCATGGGTTGCCACCCACGAAGCGCTTGTTTAAGGTCACTTAGCTTGACCCGTCCCCGAATTGAGTTGTTCATGGGGGATAGAAATGGAGACACGGAACATCCAAAATACGGATGTCCTCTCCATAAGAGCAAGGAAAAATCTCCATCGGGCTTTCAAAAATTTTAATGACTTTGAAAGCTTTAGGGCCCCGATGAGATAATTCCAGGAGAAGAGAAGTATGAACTCCTTTAGAAGTGAGAATCCTCGGGTTGAAAACTTTTTCCTCATTTTTGAATGAAAACGAGAGTAGAGTTTCGGACCCGAGAACTTCTTTGTGGAAAGGAAGTTCATAAAGAGGAGGATTAAAATCCTCAAGAATTAAAGAAGCATTAGATATGGATATCTTCTTTACATTCTTATCTGGTGTTGCTCGAATAGTGACTTCAAAAAGGTTCTCATGAATGAGTATACCCGGATTAAATACTTTGTCCTCGTTATTGGTTGAAGGCAAAGCATCAACCTCGGAAAAATCCTCATAGAGAACCGAGTCACACTTGGGGGAAGGAAGGAAATCACTTGATCTAGGGGGATCAAGTTCATCAATCAAGAGTTTAGACTATTTTGATTTTATCTTCCTTGGAGTCAAATGGATCATCATAAACATCATCATTATCGGACTCAAGTTCAACAAGATCATCATTGACATCATCATATAATGGTGGAGATGAATAATCAAGAGTATGTTCATCGGTGAACATCTCGGGAATGGTATCAACAAGATCGCTATTAGGATCCGCAAGATTACCCTTATCAACCGAATCCTCGAGAATAGAATCCATTTCCTTGGTAGGATCATGGTTAAGCAAATATTCTATTTCTCTAAGATCGGATTCGATATCAAAAGGAAGATCATCATTTCTCGGTGGAAATGTAATAAGAGCGAGTTCATCGGCGAACTCCTCGAGCAAATGGTCAGGAGAAGAAGAAGTGGTACTGCCACTTAATGGATTATGAGAAAGAAGGAGAGGAGATGAAGGATCATTATTTAATAATTCCTCAATTAAACGAAGATCTCTCTCCGGGTCAAAGTCGGTATCATCACTCCCCGGTAGTAATGAATCACTTGCGAGATAAGCTTCGAATTCTTCCCAAATTAAATCACTTTCTTCTAAGGAAGTAAGTGTGGGAGAAGAAGAAACAATAGGGTCCGAAATTAGAGTAGGATTGCCACTCAGATGATTTGTTATCTTTTCATTTGCAAACAAGTCCTCAAGATAATCTTCATGAGAGACATTGTAGATGTCAATCATGTTGATTGATTCTTTTTTAGGCTTGTTAGAATAGCTTGAAGTATCATGTCTCATATTCAAGATTAATCTTTTGTCACCGTCACGGAGAATCATTTCTTCTCCGTGAACGTCAATCAAAGCACGAGCGGTCCGTAAGAAAGGTCTTCCCAAGATGAGGGGGACTCGAGGATCGCTTTCATAATCAACGATGACAAAATCAGCGGGGAATGTGAACTTTCCAACCGGAACAAAGACATCTCTTGCAATTCCAGCCGGTGTACAAATTGCCCGGTTAGCTAGTTCAAGGGTCATGCGGGTGGAAATAAGCTCGGGTAAACCTAACTTTTTCCAAACCGAGAGTGGCATCAAGTTGATGCTAGCACCTAGATCGGCTAGGGCCTTGCACTTGAGCTCACTAAAACCACACGGAATGAGAAATTTCCCAGGGTCTCCAAGTTTCTCGGGTAACTTCTTAAGGATAACCGCTGAGCAATTTTCATTAAGGGGTGTGTTTGCCAGCTCTAAAAGTTTCTCCTTATTGGAAAGGAGACTTTTAAGCATCTTTTGGTATTTTGGGATTAGAATCAAAGCATCGGGAACTTCAGTAAGTTTTTTCTTTAATGTATTAAAAGCTTGAATACAATCATCAGAGAAGATGAACGGAGTATTTTTCTCAAGGAGATGAGTCATCGGTCGGGAAATTTAGGAAAAATCCTTAATGAACCGTCGGTAGAAATCGGCATGACCGAGAAAACTCCGAACACCCTTGACGGTGGTGGGAATTGAGAAACTTAGCCATCACATACGACTTTATGGTCTTTATCGACCTCAATCCCGTTCTTTAAAATCTTGTGGCCGAGGACGATTCCTTCCTTAACCATGAAATGACTTTTCTCCAATTTAGACAAAGATTGGTGTCTTCGCACCTTTTGAGCATCTTGTCCAAACGAGAGAGGCAATTTTCGAATGAATTCCCAAAGACCGAAAAGTTGTCCATAAAGACTTCCATCGTTTTTTCGACCATGTCAAAGAAAGATAGCCAACATAATACCTTTGGATAAGTGCCTAGGATCATTGCATAAGCCAAAATGGCATGCGACGATAGGGCAACGTTCCATAAGTATACTGAAATGTAGTATTTTTTGATCATTAGGGATCGAGGGAATTTGAAGTAACCCGAGAAACCATCAGAGAAAACAATAGTAATCGTTTCCCGCTATCCATCTCGAGCATTTGATCCATAAAGGGAAGTTGGAACAATGTCTTTAACAGGTGGCTTCATTTAACTTGCGGTAGTCAATGCATATACGCCACCCTGTAACCAATCGAGTTGGGATCAATTAATTTTCATTATTTGCGACAACGGTAAAACCACCCTTTTTCGGTACGCAATGTACGGGGCTTACCCAAGGACTATCCGAGATCGGGTAAATTAATCTGGCGTCAAGAAGTTTTTCAACCTCCTTTTTGATGACATCGTGGATCTTTGGATTCACCCGTCTTTGGTGTTGGACCGCCGGTTTGTAGTCATCTTCCATAAGAATCTTGTGAGTATAAAATTCCGGGTTAATACCCTTTATGTCGGAGAGTTTCCAAGCGATGACTCGCTTGCGTGACTTCAAAACCTTTATGAGAGCGGCTTTTTCCTCAACACTCAAGTTTTTAGCAATTATGACGGGCAACTTGTCATCACCCTCTAAAAATGCGTATTCGAGATGAGGAGGTAAGTCCTTGAGTTCGCTCTCGGGAGGTTCATCAATTAAAGATTTATCAGTTTTAGCTTCACAAACTTTCAGTTCTTTTTGAATGTCCGGCAAATAATTTCCTTGATTGGGAGGGGGTGGTGAAGGATCGCTATTAAGAATTGCTTCAAGAAGAAGAATATCCCCCTCCGAGTCATAGTAAGAGTCATCAACTTCCGGTGAAGTTGAATCATCTTCAAGAGCGAGGAAAGCATCAGCTTCCTCAAGAAGAAGAAAATCGCAAACCCCGAAGGAGTGAGAGACGTAGAAGTAGGAAGAAACGATTGGGCATAGTAAGGAGTGGGATAGCCACTTGCGGATCACATCGGAGAAACTGAGAACTTATGAGAAACTCCTCACAAGCCCCATTCAACATGACGTCGATTCGTTTTGCCGTCATATCATCGTACTTAAGGAGTACCACCGAAGTTTGATCAATATTGAATGTTTACGGCTTCTATTCCAACACGGAGTGTTTAGTTCTCCTTTGTAACATCAACAAAGCACGTCCGGATCTTTAAGAAGTATCATCCGAAATTATGTGAACACGGGGATCGGCATCAAAGTCTACGACTACGAAGTCGGCCAGGAAATGGAACTTTCCTACTTTTACGTAGACATCTTCGGCGATACCGATCGGTTGAGTGATCGAACGGTCCGCTAGTTCAAGAGTCATACAAGTAGGAGTGAGTTCTGGAAGAGAAAGTCTTTTCCACACGGATAATGGCATGAGATTTATGCTAGCGCCAAGATCGGCCAAGGCTAAGCACTCATCCATTCTGGGAAAATCACACGGTATGAGGAATTTGCCGGGGTCTCCAAGTTTTTCGGGTAACTTGTTGAGGATGACCGCCGAGCAATGCTCATTCAATGGAGTTCTAGCCATTTCACTTAATTTTTCTTTGTTTCCGATTAAGGCTTTAAGAGTCGAGGCAAATTTAGGCATAAGAATCAAAGCATCCGTTAAGCTAATTTCGAAACTCAAATCTTTAAAGATTTCATAGAATTTCTCAATTTGGTCGTTAGCTTTTTCACGGCGCCTTTCATCATTACGTCTTGAAGGATATGGAATTGTTGGTTTCAAGTTAGGCATCGGAGCACTAACGAAAATAACAACGGGCTCAGAACTTGGTAATTGAGGTTGGACTTAGACAACCGGAGGTTGGACGTCTTTGGTACTTCCGTTATTAGTAGGAGGCACCGTGTCCTTTGTTACCTCAGTTTCACGCTCCACTACTTTAGGAGAAGAAGAAGTAGTAGGAATCGTGGGTCCTTGATACGCAACACCGCTTTGGGTAGTAATACCCTTCAAGTCTTCCTTTGGGTTAGTAACGGTGTTAATCGGGAGAGAACCCGTACCCGAAGATGAAGCGGTATTGGCATTCACACGAAATTTTGAAAGCAACCCATCTTAAATTGGTTATTTGATTTTTGCAAGTATTGATTTTTGGTCCTTTGCATGTTCTTATAACCGCATCATTGGCTTTTGACGTAGCTTTCATAATCGTTCTCTGTACACACCTTGTGTTGAGGAGCCGGAGCTTGGTAAGGGTGGCGCAAGGTAAGCCCGTAGGTTGACTACCCTGGGGACGATAAATTGTCCTTGGTTTAACCGGGGCTGGTGATTGGTCCAAGTTGTAATTATTCCCCTAGTTTTGGTTGTAACGGTTTTGATTATTTCCATGATTGTTTTGATTGATTATGACTGGAGAAAACCGGAGGATCGAATTTGATAGCAATCGGGGCTCGATAAGCGGGGGGGGGGGGGGAATTCCTTAGTTGTAGTTAGCTGCGGCGGCTTGAGAGACGGACTCTTGAATATTGTCACGATAAACGTTGCCATTGGTGGCGGGAAAATTTTGGTACGAATGAGCACCACCACAAGTAACACAACTTTCCTCGACTGCTTTCACGGGAGTGGGAGCTTGGGATTTCTTATCAAGAAGTAAAGCTTTCACCATATCTTTCAGTTCGGCAACATCGGGAGAAATACCAGGGTTAGAAGAGCTCGAACTCACTTTTGCAACAACTGGTTTGTTACGTAAATTACGAACTTTGGATTTGCTTTCAATGATTCTTAGGCAATCACGGGGCATTTTATCCAAGAAGTTTCCACCCGTGGGACGAATCACGAATCTAGATCATTGTGATGTTCAAGGCATTGAATAGAATAATCGAAGTTGATGTAACTCCTAAAATCCATGAGTTGACATGCCCGAAAAGATCGTTGAATCGTCCCATCTCATAAAACGTCTCAACAAATACTTTGTTGAAAACTCGTGATTTCATATCGAAGATTTCCTTGTTTATGGAAGGAGGGAAAAATATTAATGATGAATTTCGAAACAAGATCATCCTATGATAGAATCGATTCGAGTGGGTTCTTTCCTCAAGCCAAAATCCGTGCTGGCCCCCTTCAGGGAAAATGGGAAAGCCAATTTAAAAGCTTACCGACGTACTCTGAGACGTTCGGGAACTTCACTTGTAGTGAAGTTGATCTTGTGAAAAAAAGGAATGCGCATGAGGGGTCTACTTTGTCCATGTCCAAAGAATTGCATGTTTTGAATGAGGGTAAGCAAACCTACTTAAGCTCAAAGTTGTGCCGGGATGAATTTTAGGAACAAACGATGGCATCCTATAACCCACTTGGGTGCTTCGAGCAATTGACCAAAGTACGAGTATCATCCATGCGTAACTACGGGAGAGCTGGATATTCATTTGTTCTTCAAGATTAAATGGTTCAACAAAAGTCGGTGGGGCTTGTTGTTGTTGATGGTTAAGATTACGGGATTGAGAACGAGTGCGTATGCACTAAAAAAGAAAATTTACACTGATTTTTTTTTTGGTTTTTTTTTTTTTTTGGTTTTTATCAAAAAGGAATCATAATTTTATTTTAATAACGGACAACTAAGGATAAGACAACTAAACCTAATAATCAACAAGCATCACGCAACTCTTCTGAAAGAAAAACTCATAAAGGAGCATAGGAATAGGAAAGCGCGAAGCAAATAAAAACTTTTTCCTTATGTCGTGAGTATCTAGAACAACCCGCCTTATACCCCTCTTTGAGTTTGTTTATCTTTCAAAGGTGAACCGAACTCGCAAGTGACACAAAATGTAAGTTTTTGATTCTTTGGTTCGGGAACTTATTGATGGATAATACTTCAGTTGAAAAGTTTATATGATGGAAATTCTTTTACTAACATGGTGAATTTTATTTCTTTTAATTGACAATGTTTTTATCTTTTTGGTTTTTTTCTTGTTTTTATAAATATGCTAAAAAGAAAATGAAAAATATTTTTGTATTTTTATATTTTTAATAACAAAAATAACTTCACGGGGAAGGATCTTCAAAGCACAAATTGTCAAACTTCGAAACGACAAACGCTTACACTCCTCCCCGGCAGCGGCGCCAAAAATTGATTGGTTTGAAACTAACCTTTAAAATATATAAATAAATATATAATACTTATAAATATATAATAAGGATAATTATCAAGACAATCAATGAAACCGGAAGTAGTATATGATGTTCCCGGGTCGTTTATCCCCAACGAAGAGTGAATTGGAAAGTCGAGAGTTGGATTGACATTTGATGATTGAATGGAAGAGATTTGGATTGGATTTCTAAATTGACAGAGAATTTAATGCAATCTACTCTAAAAATGAAAAAGGCACACAAAATTATACTAAAAACGATAACGGGATTCTAAAAATGTTAACTAAAAACCCTAAATTTTAAAAAATTAACCTAAAATGATTTTTTCACTTTTAATAGACTCTAATTAACTAAAAAGTAAGATTAAAGAAAACTAGAATGAAAACGGAATTGATTTGAGCTTTAAAACACAAAAATCGTGAACGGGAACGAATCCCGTTCTTTAAAAAATGAAATTATGCAAAAACAACCCTACGAGAGCAAATCTATTTTTCCTAGGTGCAAAATGATAAAAAAGAAAATTTTCTAAAAAAGAAAATATTTTTTTGATTTTTATTTAATTTATTATAATTAAAAAACAGTTTTAAAGAAAATAAATGATAAAAAAATAGTAAACAAAATGGGAAAAATCCCAAAAAATACAGAAAAGTAGTTTAAAGTGTACTGGATTTAGAAAAAAATAAAAGCTAGAAAAGTGGGCTTATAAATAAGCCAAAATAAGCTGAAACAACTTATGGGCTTAATGGGCTAAATAGCCCTTATATAATAAATTTTGCAAATCACTACCGGATGAGCTATTGTAGCATACCAGTAGTGAGTGTTATAAAACGTTGGTTGATTGGGGTTGAGGTACCAAGTTCGAGCCCTGCTCACTTGGGGCTTCTTCTAATCCCAACGTTTTTGTTTTTCATTCTTTTTACAACTTTTTAGACAAGCTGAAAATAAGCAACTTTAAAAAAGACAAAAAATTTTATAACTAACAAATAAGCATGACATAAGCTGAAAAAGGTGGCAGTTATGCTTATTTTACTCTAAGACATATTAGACTAACTGTTGGGCATTTAAACACTTAATAAGCTAATGAAAATGAAAGATAAGCTAAAGCTAGCAATAAGCTACACCTAAAAAGCAAAAGAGATAAAAAAACAAGCAATGACAATAAGCTGAATAGACAGAAAAGG
>BQNB010186202.1:0-12149 GCA_026074375.1 Tanacetum coccineum
CAACCATCTGGTTAATAGAGTATACACCCATACTAACAAATATGACTGATTAGTAGCGAATACTGTCTTTTCTTGAAAACATGTAACCAATCAAAAGTTATTTAACCAATATTTTTTCATTCTCTTTCTTGGATGATAAAAAAAAACCAGCAACCTATATAAAAAAAGTCAGGTTTTATGTCCACTCTCACAAATGACAATTTCATACAACAAAATCAAATCCAAACATCGTCACCTCCAACTCATTTTATCACAGTGAATTATTTATTCAATCCAAATTATTTCAAGTTATGGTACTCCCTAATACGACACAAACAGTTATTACTTTATTCGACAGTCGCTATTGGCCAAATAACTTCAAAATCTTTCCATAGTCAATCATACAAACATGATCTTTAAAAAAACTAAAAAATACATAGACCTTAAAACCTTGCACATGCCAAGTAGCCATTTGCCACCATTTTTACATCTCACTCACATCACACATCGTAACATACTATTATTATTCTTAACAAATTTTACCTTGTACTTATAATATAATAACACATACTACAAAATAGCAACAACACCCATGTTCTTTCTCCCATCATCATATTCATGAACCTTATTTTCTTTTGCAACAAGAAGCCAAAATCCCATGAAGAATCATAACAAGTTTCCCAGCATTTTCACTCTTTTGCTAACCATCATCGTATCGATATTTAGTTTATCGATTAATACGACATATGGGTTTGGATCAATGGGTCCAATCTCAGCTGTGTTTGGAGAAAATGACTTTTTTTGCGCGATAGATGCGAGTGGTAAACAAGAAGTTATATGTTGGGGAAAGAATACAACAACTTCGACGTCAAGTTCTTCAGTTTTCGCGATAAATGTACCTCCTATGGCTGCATTAAGTGGTGGATATGGGTTCATGTGTGGTATACTAGTTAATACATCGTTCGCGTTTTGTTGGGATTCATATGGATCACCTTCTAATCTTATTCCACAACAAGTAATGGTTCTATATCGTACTCGGCATGTATCTTCTGAAAGATCATGAGTGTGCTATAAGAAGGAAGCTATATTCAGAGAGCGAATATGTTTTGTTGAATGTTGGATGTTTTTTTGAGGTATCAGGGATTTAATGCTTTACTTCTAAACAAGTGATAGGTTATTATAGCCAAGAAATAAAGCGCGATTTCGTTTTAAAAAAAATTGTTTCGTCGGGTGATGGGCTTCACTTGTGTAGCATAAAAGAATGGTGGAACAAATGTTGGGGACGCAGATGCTTATAATTATTTAATTTTCCCTGAAATTATCGGGATCATTTTCTTTACTTGGCTTTTTTTTCCCGGTGCAAAACCGATTATGTGGGATCTAGGAAATTTCGTGGTGAGATCAAGTGATGGGGTGATTCGAGTTTTTGGTGAATTCCCTCCGATTCTTGATCCTCGCTAATGGGATACCATTTTGTCATTGAGCTAATTGGTTTTCCAGCATTTTTTGTGGGATTAAGGCAAAGAATGATCAAGGGGTCGAGTGTTGGGGGAATGTTAATTCTTCTTCGATTCCTAAAGATTCGGGCTTTTTGTCGATTGCTTCGTCTGATTCGATTATGTGTGGGATTAGAGAAGAGGATTTGGTGCTAGATTGTTGGTTTGCTAATGCTAGTTCAAAGTCAAATATTGATCCCCCTTTGCAGTTATGTAGTCCGGGACTATGTGGTCCCGGATCTTGTGGGAGTGGTCAATACGCGTTTAACGCGAGTTTACTGCACGAGCCTGATTTAACAAGTTTATGTGTTAGAAAAGATTTGAGTATTTGTTCCCCTTGTGGGTTCAATTGCTCGAATGGTTACTTCCCTTCAAGTCCGTGTACTGAAAACGCGGATAGAGTATGTACATCTTGCTCACTTTGTCAAAATAGTTCGTGTTATGATGTATGTAAGCTTAAGTCTCACACACATCAAGATCATCGATTGCATCAGCTTGCGTCGAAAAAAATTTGGGAGAATTTTATCCCCAATAGGTTGGTCATCATCAGTTGTCGGGTTCTTGTTATTGCTGATTTTTATATTTCTTTTTGTTCGTTTCTTTCCTAGAAAAGGTAGTAAAAAGAAGCAATTTGCATCTCGTATTGGTGATAAAGATGCTGATGCACCAGATGTTATACCTTCTGCAGTATCAGTTGCACCTTGTCCCGGGATAGCTCAAGTGTTCCGCCTCGTTGAACTTAAAGACGCAACTAATGGGTTTAAAGAGTTTAATGAGTTGGGTCGTGGGAGTTACGGGTTTGTTTACAAAGCTGTGTTGGCAGATGGGCGTCATGTGGCAGTCAAACGTGCAAATGCTGCTACTATTATCCACACAAATAGTCGAGAATTTGAAATGGAGCTTGAGATTCTTTGTGGTGTTAGACACTCCAACGTGGTGAATTTGTTGGGATATTGTGCAGAAATGGGGGAAAGATTGTTGGTATACGAGCTAATGCCACACGGTACGCTTCATGACCATCTTCATGGTGGATTTTCGGTCGCCATTAAATTGGCCTTTTAAGATTAGATCGCGATGCAGGCTGCACAGGGTTAGAGTTTTCTTCTACATACAGAAAATAACCCTCCAATAGCCCATCGTGACATAAAGAGCTCCAATATTTTACTAGACGCGGATTGGTGTGCTAGAATATCTGATTTTGGACTATTAAGAAACGATGGTGATGTGATTCTAGACATGAGAGACGACGTTTACAATTTTGGGATCGTGTTGTTAGAGATACTTAGTGGAAGGAAAGCTAATGATCGAGATTGCACGCCTTCAAGTATCGTTGAATGGGCCGTGCCGTTGATAAAACAAGGCAAAGCGGCTGCCGAAAATTATTGATAGGATTGTTGAGTCATAAAACTCCACGTGTACGTGGTGAGTCGCCGTTGTATATTGGCTGGTAGTGTATAGACTACATCGTTGTGAGTGCGGGGAGGAGACATGGCAGAATTGCTGTTGAGGGAAAGTCCATGTGAAATACCATCAATTGGGGGAATTAGCAATGTTTTTTAGAGCAACTGGTGAAAGAAAAGGCTTGATTTGTTGATTGAATGTTCAATGAAAATTTGGGATTTTTTTTTGGTGGGTTACTTGCTGCTCTTTTGCAACTGTATATTTGTTCTGAGCTTGTTGTTGATTATAAACACTCACCATCAAAGTTAATAAAGATTGATCTTTCTAATTTTACACATACTTTTCTAGTTTTCTACTAGATTCTGTTTAGAGTGATTCACTTAACTTATATGTGATTTCCTTTATGCAAGTATGGTACATATAACCACTAACTTTCTAAGTTGGTTGATTTTTAAGTAAAGAACATGTGTGAATCAGGAATATGTATCCTAGTTGGTTACTTTCTAAGTAAAGAGCATGTATGATAGTTTATTTTTTTTCAAATGTGATTTAGAATATTTGATAATGGAATCTGGTTTGAGGATAACGGGAATAGAAGTTGTCTTATTGGAAGTGTAAAGCATAGATTGACGGGAATCCAATTCTTCATGTTTTCAAGACAAAAAAGATGGATCATGATTTTTGTATACCTACACTTTGCTAACATTTTTTTAGGGTCCTACTAAATAGACATAAAAAACACTAGATAAACACTTGTCAAACTTTTTTTTACATGTAAAATTGTGCATTCAAAATCTTGAAAAAAACAAAAAGTTATCACTTAGACTTTTGTAAATTTTTAATATTAAAAATATATTTTTTTTCACAAAAAGCTATCACTTGTATACATGTACGGACAAATTTTATAATACAAATTTTTATTTGTTCTTAAATTGATTTTATACTAGTAGTGACTAGTGACTATACAACACGATTGTAGAATATGACGGTTCCTAATTTTTTTATTCTCAAATTGTTTGTGGAATGAGGTTTGTAATTCGCGTCGCGGAGCGCGAGAGATTAACTGTGCAACGGACCGATAAACCTGTGAATTATTTGTGTTATTCGTTTCTAAATTTTTCTTACAAAAATAGTCCTTCACGTAGCGTTACGTTGCAAAGTTAGTCATTAAGGACTAACTTTGCAGCGAGCTGATAACCCCAAGGACTTCCCGTAAAAATTTTAAACATATATATATCAAACTTCAACATTTTTTATAATATTGTACGTATGCCAGAAACAATGCAATATTGGCTCGTTTTGTTTGCAATTGAACGGTCTTTTTCAGTGGCATATTTTTTTACGAATAAATCGATAGATACACGTTCCATACTTGATAAATAAATTTGTTATATAAAAAAGTCGTAAATAGGTAAAAATTAAATGTCTTTTTAATAACTTTTCGCATATTTAAAGGTGCATTTTGTAAAAAAAAACTTTAATTACCTCGATTGTTGTGTGGAGGTTTGTTTTAAATTGAAACACGTTTTCAAACATTGTTAAATATAAGAATAACAAAGCTCCAAACAACATGATGTTAGATATGACATATTAACCAACAAAAATGAGATATACATGCCAAGAAAAAATGACATGTTAAGTAAGCTCATGCCAGCAAAGGCTTCCAATTAAAAAAAAAAATGTCGTTTGTATCTTTTTAAACGTTAAATACAAATGCATACAAAATAGGATTGTATTATGTACAATGTACTGCGTAGTTTTATAAATTTTGGATAAGTAAAAAAGAAAATAAAAGAAAATTTAAATATGAATAATGTTTGAGATAATTGTGTAAAAGATTAATAAAAAGAGAAAAACATTAATGATTAGTATAATAATTAAAGTGTTATTAATGGTTATTTAAAATTCATTAATGATTATCAATTAATTGGTGTCCGTAGTAGAAATATTGTGTCCATTTAGCAAAACCCTTTTTTATGTTATATGACATTGGTCAGAATGCATTGCAACAAAACCATATAAACTTTGAAAGCAGTAAGTTAAGGTAGTTTAATAGAGCATTAGAGCATAGTAAATTTAGTTTAATGTGACATAAATTTGAAAGTAACTTACTAGGAAACATAATTTTCATTTTCAATATATGATAACACATTGACCGTTTAAAACGGTGTCGTTTCGCATTGGGCCAGAACGGCAGCCAAAAACAAAAGTTGCAGCTCAAAACGATAAAAAAAAAATTATTAAACGTACCCTCAAACTATAAATATGATAACTCATTTACCGTTTAAAACGGTGCCATTTCGCATCGGGCCAAAAACGGGAGCACAAAAACAAAAGTTGCGGCCCAAAACAAAAAAAAAAAATTACAAAATTACCCTCAAACAATGAACAAGTTACAAAACCACCTTCAACTTTAACTTTTTAACTATTTACGACTTTTTGATATTATAAACTTTATTTATCAGATATTTAACACATATCTACCGATTCATTCAGAAAAGAAAATACCGGTGAAAAGATCTTTGAATTGCGAAAAAACGAGCCCAATATTGTAGTGTTTCTGACATACGTACGATTTTATAAAAAAATGTTGCAGTTTAATATATATTTAAAAAAAAATTAAGTTTCAAAACACATACTTAAACTACCTAATAACTTTAAAGTAAACCACATAGGTCAACGACGTACAATTCTATGAAAGTTTGAATTATATAAATAACCATATACTTTTTGTTATTTACGACTATTTTATATAACAAACTTTCTTTATCAAATATCTAACAAATATACACTGATTTCTTTGATAAAAAATATAACGACGAAGAGACCTCTAAATTACGAACAAAAAGAGCTCAGTATTGATTGCTTTTGAAATGTGTACGACAAACTTTCACAAAACGCTAACATATATAAAATATTTTATAAAATTATCCTCAAAAATCCTTCAACTTTAAAAAATATTACAACAAAAACTCATGACAAATAAAGTGTCTTTAAATAAACTTAAAACCTTTTTAGCTTAAAAAAAGGCAACAAAATCTTAAACATATAAAATAGAAAAATATCTCTTAACATATAAAGGTACAATAAAAGACCTTCAAATTTAAATAGACTCAAAACAAAAATAAGTCTATCGCAACGCGCGAGAAGCAATCCTTGTTATTATCATTTGAGATAGTATTATGTGTTTAGTAAATTAGCAGAACAGCCACAAGTAGCTATTGGTCCAGCAAAAGCAATGTCAAGGCCCACATAATATCAGCATCCTAGCCCAGCCCGTTAGTGGCTCCAATTTTTTTTAATTATTAGTTCATTCACTTTTTATTAAACTCTCTAAATATAAGTTAATATTGTACTTTATTCGAGCACTGCTTCAACATTCTTTTGCATTATATTCCAAGCTTAACATAATTTCTAAGGGGATCTTCGGGTATGGGTATTCAAAAAGCTGTTTTGAGTATTCAAATAGCTTAACAACTTATTTGGCAGAAACATGTTTTCCATCAAAAAGAAAAATCTTGGCACAAACACTTTAAAACTTAAAAGGCATCCAAAGTATTTATTCGTTCGCATGGCTATAGTTATTATGTAATAAACTGTTTAATCAAAGTGAAAATTTAGATTTAATTTGTTTTGCGAAATCTTCAGGATTCTGATAGAATTGAAATCCAGGATTCTGATAGGAATTGAAGATCGTATTCATTCTATAATGCGTTTGGTTAATAGATCTAAAGAATTCAGAATAAGTTACATTCCTCATGTTGTTTTTGATTGGACAAATAAAAAGGAAAAATCTTAAAAACCTCACATATTGGAACATTTCTTAGCAAATGAGAGATATGTGTACAATTCCATAGAATTTAATTTTCTTAACATAAAAAATCAATTATTATTATTATTATTATTATTATTTTATAATATCACTTTATTAAAAATTTATCGGATTTACAAAAAATTAAAGGAAAGCCGAGATACTATACGGGCAACAACTCCTTTAGTAATAGCGAAACAAATCCTATTAAAAATATGAGCAGCAGCACGTGCCCTAATCATGAGTCATGGAGAACTTCCGGATCCGGTTCAGCAAGGCAACCGCGTCTGCCTCTAGCTATAGCAAAAAGTTAGTGGGGGAGTCGAGATACTATGTGAGCACCCACTCCGTTAGCTATAGCAAAGCTAATCCTATTAAAAAAATTATATGTTATTATTATTATTATTAAAATGAGAGAAATGTGTACAATTCCATAGAATTTAATCTTCTTAACATAAAAAATCAATTATTATTATTATTATTATTATTATTATTATATGAAATATTAATTATTATTTATTTAATATATAAATTAATTTTTAACCTTACTTTTTATTTTATATTTTAATAGTTTTATAAAATGACATATTATATAAATATACTAGTATTTATTAAAATAAGAGTTAAGTACATAGATCGTCCTTGTGGTTGTCCCAAAAATGCAGGTTTCGTCCTAAAAGTTCTGAAATTACACTGATCGTCCATGTAGTTGTCTATTTTGAGTTGACCGGTCCTTTGACCGTAACTCCATCCAAAATCTCATTATCTTTTCTTAGTGTCAGGGGCATAATCGTCACTTCACATTAATAATACTTTAAGGACCATGTTTGCATCATCAAAAACCCATTTCTACTCAATTTAACCACCCACCAACATCTTCATCTTCTTCCACCAGTCACCACCACCCACCACCCTCACCACCACCGTAACCCACCACCTCCATCCACCACTACCTCAATCATCCGGGAAAACGTATTTTGTCTGGGGGGTAATCGAGATCATGTTCCTGCGTGTCTTTGTTTTATGCTCTACTGTGTCATACACTCCGAAAGATTCAATCTTGCCTATTTCATGGTAAAACGAATGGAGTGGGTCACTAAGCAAGCTAGATT
Organism: Tanacetum coccineum; assembly: GCA_026074375.1. Classification (NCBI taxonomy): domain Eukaryota; kingdom Viridiplantae; phylum Streptophyta; class Magnoliopsida; order Asterales; family Asteraceae; genus Tanacetum; species Tanacetum coccineum. The sequence goes on from BQNB010186202.1 coordinate 7,800, forward strand.
AATTCTACCCTATGGTATGCTATTAACTCGCTTGTTTAAATTCATCATGAATGAATATCCCGAGTTGTACAGTGAGTCTTATGTCTTGTACGATCGTGTCATGAATCCTCTTGCCGCTCAACTAGAGCGAAAACCAAGAAGGGATCGTGGCACGAGAAGAGGTCGTCATTCCACTTCTTCGTCTTCCGCCTTCGATCAACCATCCTCATTTCATCTCAACGATGATGATGACGATGGGAATGACGATGGGAATGACGAAGGGACCTCACGTGCAAGCACTCCTTCCCCTATTCGTTATGTCAATTCCCTAACCGATCAAGTTCCTCAAGTCTTTCAAAACCCACCTAACATTGACCCTCATCTTGAACCATTTTACACCCGCCAAACCGAAATCATCAACCGTCAAGTATAACTACGAGATGAGCATCGTGGCAGAGTAAGGTTAATCGGAAAAAGTCTTAGAAGGTTGTGGAGGAACATGAAGAAGTGAACAATGAGGAAAATTGCTTTAAGACATTATTATCTATACTATTTAATAATCTACTATGCTTAGATATTTGATCTTATGCCATTTGCTAGAAACTTAATACGGGCAACATCACTTGCCTTGGATGATTATTTGATTTTATCATCCTAAACCTATGCTTGCATGCACCCTAATACACTTTGCTTATGACCTTGTCAATTTGTATGCTTTCTTGAATTGAATTTAGAATGCTTAGTCCTACATGTTTGATTGTAATGGATTAGATGATTCATGATGAAATAGAATTGACTGCAAAAATAGGAAAATGTTTTCGTATAGGTTTTACAGAAAAACTGGAAAAATTCCCTCACTCCAGAAAACGGCCCCCTTAAATACTGGGTGGCCCCCGGGCCCCCCAATATATTTGGGACCCCATCCCTTGTCCGGGAATTTATGGGACCTCGCCGTCATAGGTCACAGAATTCTTCACTGTGACCTCCTGAATTTCTGTAGATTTGACCACTAATCCCATCTAAGGCTAGCTATTATTCGCTTTTTGATAATCATATATTGAAATTAAAAGCATCAAAACACCCCAATGCCTTACCACACACACAAATCTACTTCTTCCACCTTAAATCATGAACCTCTTCCTTATTTCGTATCTCATCTTCATCTTCCTCAACCAAAATCTACCATGTGAATTCCACTAATGCTTCTTCTTCAAAAACCCCTTCCAAGAAAATCAAACTAAAAACCAAAATCCCTCCTAGACAACCTATTTTGTCAACATCACTAGTTATGAATGAAATCACCACGTCAACCATCTCCTACAACCACTTCAACTTCTTCATCTCCAACTCCACCAAAATGTGCACCATCCAAACTCCATCTACAAATACAAACGTCCTCAATCCAAATAAACATCTTCTTCTTTCAATCAACCTTTAAATTTTCAACCACCAGCCTCTAAATGACCCAACCTCCTCCTTCAACTTTGAACCTTTGCTTGAAGAAACATATTGAATGTCCCACTTTAGACCTTTAAAACCCCTTAAAAAGTTTTTATGGTATGACAAAGGCCACTTCAAAGCCTCCTTCTTTGGAATATCACCTATCTTTATCAACCAATCAGCACTCTTGAAAATCCTCAGTCCAACTTCACCATCCAACCACCACCACCAACCTCAAACCTCCTATAAGGTGCATTCCACTCTACTACAACTATCATGACTATCATGGATCAACTTGTATTTGTTGTGTCCATAACCGTAACCTTTACTTAAACCTTTGAGATGAGATAAACATTATGTTTGCTCACTCGAGTATCTTCTAGACCATCGCCTCCAAAGTCACAACCCATTTTCCACCTCCACCATAGACCTTTTTCAAATGGCTTAATAATGGAAAATCCAAAGACATTTTTGTTTAAAAAGTCATTCTCTATGCATCATGAATCATTTAAGACTTATGAAGTATTATGTCTCTTTATCTTGTATTAGCTCTAGTTTTATTTTTCATGAATGTATTAGTTGTTTTTTTGCTACTGTATAGTTTTCTTGTTGGAGGAATGAAACTCTTCTTTAGTTAATTTACAGTATAATAGTTAACTTGAAAAAGATATATGGTCATGCTATGTTGGTTTTGCACTTGTATTTCTAAACCTTGGTTGTGTAGCAAACAAACTAACGTAAGATCGATCCCCTTGGTGCCCCAAACAAGGGGGAGCATACATTCAAGGGGGAGTCTTTAAAAATCGTACGATTTCTTTCTCTCTACTTACAACTCGACGAGTCACCTTTTTGTTATTTGACAAAAAAGGGGAAAATAAGAATTTAACACATTAACTAATTTATAAACTGTCCAATTTTATACTAAAATGAGTTTAAGTTTTGTCATCATCAAAAAGGGGTAGATTGTTAATACAAATAATGCCTAAAAACGTTCATTTTTATTTTTTTGACCTCTCGATGTTTTTGATAATAACAAATGTTGAAAACGTTTACGATAATAATTAAACGTTATAAATTACTAATCATAAAATTCCATTTCTACGATAATCACTTAAGGTCTGGATAAACAAATCAATAAAGCATGATTAGAAGATCAGAAAAAATAATTTTTATCCTAAACCCTTACATATTTTACAAAAATTTTTTTTTACAAAAATATAAACACAAAATAATTATTTATAAAAGAAATTTTTATTAAAATTATTTAAATTGAAATCAGATTTTTCCCCCCAAAATGGATTAGGGTTATTAAAACAGATAACCCCTTCCCACTAAAAAGAAAAAAAAAGATAGCATAGTCTACGACGGCCTTCCCTTATAGGCCTGGCGTCCCCTTATAAATTAGGGAACCGGCGGGACCAGCCGTCAGTAGCAACAAACGTCAACCTTACCTTTGTGCCTATAAATACTGGGCCACCCCATCTGAAAAACATAACCTCCTGCTACAAATTTTTTCAGATTTGTTATTCTCTTTTTTTTCTTTCTTTCTAAAACACATATCTTGATCACTAACATATCTTGATCTTGTTTTCAAGTGATTAATTCTTTCTTCCTCCCTTCTTCTTCTAATCAAATGCAAGAGAAGAACAATCGTATTCTTCTACATACGATTTGTTATCAAGTGATCTCTCTCTTCCTTCTCAAGATCACATATCTTCATTACATTTACTTTGTGTTGTTGTGTAAATTGGATTAAGTGTAGATCTAATAGGTGTAAATTATGTATTTGTGGTGATATAAGGATTGGTGTCAATCCAAAGGTATATATCTTGTAAGTGGTATAAAGACTTTTGTGAAGTCTTAGAATGGTTCTAGCTAAGATTAGGACTTGAACATCTACTTAGTGAACGGAAAAGAAAGTAAGCGACGTGTAACGATTTACTCCGCCTAAAGGGAGCTTGTTGAACATAACTGAATCTCGATTGGAGTTACTCGGAGGAGTGGAGTGGAACAAAGAGGTGCTTCTCTGCCGAACCACTATAAATCTTGGTGTCTTGGTTTGATCGTTTCTTTCTCTATCTCTTTAGTGTTATTGTTTACTTAGTTCATTATATTAGATATTTTAGTTGTGATTCATATTGTTGACTGATTGACATACAACTCGAATCTAACAATTTTCTAAGCAAAGTTTTAAAACGACAAATTAACCAGTAAACTATTCAACCCCCCTTCTAGTTTCTTACAAATACAAATTTTGGATATTGTACAAATCATTTTTTGAAAATAAAAGAAAAAAATCGAATTTTCACAGGCCTGGAGATGCGACGCCGTCAGGAGAAAATCCTGACGCCGTCTCCACGCTCTGTGAATATTTCAATTTCGTTTTTCTTAAAAAATTTCCTCCACGCAATTTTATTAGTCATCCCGTGTGTAAAATACTACATAAAACCTGAGATTAATCATTACAATCATATGACTCGAAACTGACGCGAATTAATCTAAATAATTTATTTTATATGTTTGAATTGGTTCTTATAACCCGGATTTCCCCCTACACTTATTTGATGCAAAATACCTTTGATTGAGACTAAGTCGAGGTTAAAATCAAAACAAAGCATGATTACAAAATTATTTTCAAACAATTAAAATAAGCAATAAAGAATTAAAACACACGACACTCCTAAGATGCGGGAAAATAAAAGATTGGGTTGCCTCCCAATAAGCGCTTGTTTTTGTTTAAGTCACAAGCCTGACTCTACCCTTATTTAACAGTTAAAGGAGAGGGTTCCCCTACACTTGAGCTCAAGTGTGGGTGATAGTAACGGTACACACCATTGTTGTGAGAAGGGATCTGATTGTGGTAGTTTTAATACACTATAAAATATTTATACTAATATAATCTTAAGAGCAATTAAGAAAATTCCCTAAGGA
>BQNB010186204.1:0-12148 GCA_026074375.1 Tanacetum coccineum
TTTGTCATCATCTCTCGTATTTTGGTTATCCTTTTTCGTTGCAATGGGTTTTAATGTAAACTCTCTAGTTGCTCCTAAATAACACCTAAAGTACTCACCATCAATCGTTCCTTAAAATTCAAAAAATTAGCAAGTCTACACACACATTCAATTATCACTTAAAGAAAAAAAAAGGAATTCCAATATCAAAAAATCTAAACCACGGATCAATTTTGTCAAAAGAAGAAACACACACCATAAAAAAAAGTAACTTAATACGAGTGTTTTGAAACCCGGTTCGACCCGGCCGGTCAACCGGTTGAACCGGTTCCGGCCGAAAAAATAGGTCAAATTAAACCGGGTTTCATATTTTCGAAACCCGGTTTGACCCGCCGGGTTTGACCAGGTTTGGAGTGACCCGGGTCATGAGACCTGGCTGGGTTTCGGTTTTTTCGTATTTTTTTATAAATAAAACATGTTAATTGTATATATTTGCGATGTAATTTTAATTTTACATGTTATATTTGTTAATAAATAGTCTTTAGGCTTAATATATAAAATATTTCATGATTTATATACATACTTTCTTTCTAATTATTGAAAATATATATATATATATATATATATATATATATATATATATATATATATATATATATATATATATATATATATATATATTTTATAAAACCGGGTTGACCCGACGGTCCAACCGGTTGAACCCGGTAACCGGTGACTCGACCGGGTCGATTCAAAACCCGGGTTTCAAAACATTGTGTAAAACAAAATTTGGTCAAACTTTGTTGGCTATTTTTCTATCTTATATATTCTGTTCGACAGCCTTTACACTCTGTTCTCATGTTTAATTTTGAATAGAAAAAAAAGAAAAGAAATGAAACTTAAGCAAATTTGTGTTCTTGAGTTTTTTTAAGGAAGGAAAAGAAGGAAAATGAAAGGAAATTGTTGGCTAAAACTTTCTCCAAAAAAATGGGAGGAAATGGAAGGAAAAGTTTAATATTTTGCATGTCAAAGACATAATTGTCCTTGCTTTTTTAACTTGAAACCTCTCAAACATGAGCATAATTGTAATTGAATCAACTTTTTTCTTTTCTTTCCCTTCAACTCAAGAACACAAATATTTTTATTAACTACTTAAAATTTTCTTTCCTTTACCTTTCTTTTCTTTTCTTTTACTTTCTTTTCTTGTGGTTTTAAACTCGAGAACGCAGCGTTAGGATTTTGATTCTTTTAATCCAAGAACAATTAAGAACATCGTGTTTGTGTTGCGTTGTTTTATTCGTGAAACAAGTGCTAGCGTATTTCGGGGACGTGTATTGTGAGCATACCATACAGGTTATCTACTTTGGTAACTTGTTTGGTTTCGCGTATTAGATTTATACACACGCGTATATTCAAGAACGGTGTTCGTTTATTGCTAAAAGGTAAGCTTCTTGACCCCTTTGTTCGTCCAACCGGTTGAACCGGTAACCCGGTGACCCAGTGACTCGACCGGGTCGATTCAAAACCCGGTTTTCAAAACATTGCATTTACCTTCTACCACTATTCAAATAGTAAGTTTTTAATAATAAAAAGGCATATCAATGAATTATTCAAAACATAATAATACAAGAACATGTCTAATGCTTGTGCAATCTCCTATCTCATTTGCCGCTTCACGGCTTTAACTCTCTATGGCCTTCATTTTCTTCGTAAGGCATCACTATGCATATTTTTTTTATTTAACTATCTTCTTTCTTTTATCCTTGTGGAACAAAGTCAAAATACTTGATTCAATTGGAAAAAAAAAAGAGTAGCATTTCCCTTTCGCATTTATTGTTTTACTTTAAAGATAATATTCTTAAAGATTCTTTCAAACGAGGTCGTAGCGCGCGAAACTATTTTGTAACAGATAAATAACGTAAAGTACTATTTGTTTATCGTTGGGCTGACGCTGCAAAGACACAACAACCTCGAAGACTATTTCCGTAAGTTTCTTAAAAATTTATATTAAACTTCAACATTTTTTTTATAAAATCGTAGGTATGTCAGAAGCATTGAAATATTAGGCTCGTTTTGTTCGCAATTCGACGATCTTTTCGATGACAATTTTTTTCCCGGATGAATCGATAGATATACGTCTCATACTTGATAAATAAAGTTTGTTGTATAAAAAAGACGTAAATAGGTAAATGTTCAAGGTCGATTTTGTAACTTTTAGTGTACTTGAGGATGCGTTTTGTAAAAAAAAATCTCTGCATTGAGAGTCGAGAATAGTAAAGTATTTAATTAAAAATAATATTGGTCACTGTGCACTGCTCTTTAATTACACTTAGGTGCCGTTTGGTTCATTAATTTGAAATTCCGGAATTTTAAATTCTAGGAAATTTAAATTCTTGAGAATTTAAAATTCCGGAATTTAAAATGCCTACGCATGTTTGGTTGACAGGAATTTATAAGTTTTTGAAATATGTCATTTTGTTTATTATTGCAATTTTTTAGGGAATGACGGATAGGGGTGTCAAAAAACCTGACCCGACCCCGATTAAGCCTATCGGGTCGGGTTACGCGAGTAAAAAAGTTTATTCGGGTCAACCGAGTAACCCGAATACTAAATAGGGTCAGGTATCGGGTTGAAATTTTTGGTAACTCGGTGTCGGGTCGACCCAATTGACCCAAATAAATATCTTTCTAAAATAAATTTGAAAAATTTTCTGTATAAACGTTGATAAAAAAATCAATTTTATTACGATTTACTCATATTCGGGTTGACCCAAATCCGAACGGACCCGACCCGAGTTGACCCGGACCCGTACGGACCCGACTAAATTAACACGAACCCTACTAACCCGAATTCAAATAGGGTCGGTTTCGGGTATGAAATTTTTAACATTGACTCGACCTTGACCCGACCCGAAGGTGACCAACCCGACCCGACTAAAGTGATGGATATCATTTGATTTAAAAAAACAACAAACCAAGAAAAAATTGAACAAAAATAACTAGGAAAAAAAGTTTATAAATTTTTTTTCCAAGTAAATGAAAATTCTTCACTTTTTGAAGCTATTTTAATTTTCTCCATTTTGGCAATTCATGGAATTTTTAATTCCTCCATTTGTGTTACCAAACACAATATTTAAGGGAAATTAAAATGCAAATGTCATGAATTCCCCCAATATACCCCAACCAAACGGCACCTTATATAATTTAGAATTCCTGATTTACTAAGAGTAGAATTGATGAAAACAAATTAAAAAGTTTGGACCACATTACTTGAGAAGTTTTAGAAAGTAATTGCATTGAAAATGTTGTGATGATGTAGTGGGGTTTAGTTAAGGGTCTAGAATTATTGCTCAACAACCGCACCTAACAAATTCTGTCTACAGGCTCTTTGCTTTTTGAGTGATAGGATGCCTCTCTTCCCGACTTTGTAATTATTCTAGTAGAAAAGTCGTTGAAATTGTAACTGTCAGACTAATTGGAATATCTTCAATATCAACTTTCTTTCTTCGAAAAATTTAATCAATGTAGTGTAACAAAAAAACCGAGGACAGTACATAAAACATACTCAAAGAATACGATTAATTTAAAACCCACACACAAAAACAACTTCTCCAACTCGGTCGCATATGCGATCCATTCAACAATATCATGATTATCATTCCTTGTGGACGGATCTCTTTGGGGCTGTGTAGTGGTGACTGACGCAATCGATCGGTCGACCGATCATCACTATTAATACAATCTTAGTTATAGGACACCTTGTTGGACAAGCTCATTATTTGCTTGATCTTAAAAAATAAAACATCAATAGGCTACACTAAAAGTTACAGTAAAAATAAGATACATTAAAATAAATTTGTTTCAAATTTTTTTTTAGAGTAAACTGCAAAATAGTGGTCTGAACTTTCTCAAAAAAAAAAATATATTAAAAAAATAAAAAAATAAAAAAGGCAAATAGTAATAATAATAATAATATTAATAATAAAAAATAGAAAATACATCCCCGTGGTTTTCTCACACAATACATCCCTCATCAGATGATAACGGAATAATATTTACGTTGTTAGTCCTTAAGGATGTATTGTGGCAAACGTTTGCGTAACGAATGATGTAACATGCTAAAAGTTTCTGACAGGGATGTATTTTGTAAGAAAGTTCAAACCACAGGAATATATTTTTCAGTTTACTCTCTTTTTTATTTGTAAATTAACCGATAACAAACCATAGACAAATGACCTATAAGCAAATCAATATAAAGGATGAATCACACAAGAAAAAATGGAACAAACGTTTATAATTGAACAATTACAAAATCTAACAATTGGATATCAAAGTGATTATCAAATAATAAAACCAAGCTAAAGATTGAACGAGTTTAGAATTGAAAAAAAATCCTTTGCAGGACCCGATTTCTTTACCTTGTGAGAGAAATTTACCTCTAAAGTCCTTTAGAATTTGTAGAAAGCAGATAACAAAAGCAGGACTAACCATAAAACTGATATAAAATTGCTTTTATACTTTTTCATATTCAAACTTCTCTTGTAATTGTACTTCTATTCTTTTTCTCTTTTAATTTCTTTGTTTTCTTCTTCACACAATAAGATTCTAAAGACGTTAAAACTCAAAATTAACATGTTATATAGTAGTTCTATAAAGAAGGATATTTGTTTTCTTTGTTTTCTTCTTCACCCTCTCCGCCTCCGCCAACTAAGATGATGGCTAGATCTGCACGAGTGAGGTTGGAGGCGATCAGAATGATTTTTATCAAGAAGGATATTTGACTTTTAGTAAATAACTGAAAAAAAGTTATTTTGTTAGTTATCAAAGATTTAACGTGTTTAACTTTTACTAAAGATTATTGCCAAAACATTTTGACATGAATGTTTACTTAGTTTGAAAATTAACTACCACGTGACTTTACTTGATTAAAAAAAAGATATGTTAGCAACACACATATGTTTTTTTTATAGGGTTAAATTCACTTATTAGAAACGTATTTTTTTAAATATACAGATCTAATAAATCATCTTATTTTATTACCAATCTGGTAATCCATAACTTTTAAATTTGTAACTTTATAGTAAATACGTTGAGCTGATACCGGTTACTACCGGTTAACCTTTAAAATGACCAACACCTCAACAATTTTTTAGTTTTCTTATTTCTTTAGAATAACTAGGACTTTCCCGCGTGTATATCTAGCTTAGTTGGATAAATTGACCTGACTAGTCGGATTTTGTTTGGGTCCATAATGTTAACACCCTTAGTTGAAGAGTGCAACGACAGTATTAATCATCAAGATAAGCAGACATAACTGATTTCGGGGGTTTTTATTTGATTAGGGTTCTTGATTAGGGATGTACATTTTAGATCTATTAGGGTGCGTTTGGTTCGCGGAATCTTCAGGATTCTGATGGAATTGGAATCTGATTCCAATTCCATAGTGTGTTTGGTTGGCGGAATTAATGTAATGAAATACCTCAAATTCCTTTATGTGTGGAATTAACATTCCATCCTAAAACGGAAGAAAAGTTTATAATTCCATGGAATTTGATATTTTTATCATCAAAAATAAATTATTATTATTATTATCATTATTATTATTATTATTATTATTATATTATATTAAATATTTGTAATTATTTTTATTATATAATAATATAATTTTTATTTATATATTTTTTAAAATTATATTTATTTATTTATTTTAAAATTATATTATTTATTTATTTATTTAAAAATTATATTTATTTATTTATTTAAAAATTATATTTAATTATATATTTAAAAATATATTATTATTAATAATTTATTTATTTATTTATTTATTTATTTAAAAATTATATTTAATTATATATTTAAAAATATATTATTATTATTTATTTATTTATTATTATCTATTTATTTATTTAAAAATTAATTAATTTTTTCAAAAATTATATTATAATAATTTTTATTTTTTTAAATTTATATTTTTACATTAATATAATTATATAATTGTTTTTTCATTTCATTTTTTTCCAACCAAACACGCGATAGTTTTCACAAATTCCAATTCCTTCAGATTCCAATTCTTTAACATTCCAATGCCTTAACATTCCAATTCCTCAAACACAAGTTTTATGTGTATTTGGTATTGAGGTTTAGAAGTTTATATACGTGTTTTTTTAAAGAAACTAATGAATTTTTTTTGTTTGAAACCGGTTTGACCGGGCAGTTGAACAATTGACTCGGTGAACCGGCAACTTGATCGGGTCAATTGATAATTTGATTTTTAAAACATTGGATTAAATTCACATAATGAAGCTCAGTCCATGTAACTTTGAATTTATCTACAAAGTATTTGTTGGTGACAATAATATAACATTCTTATATTTTGTAATATAATAAAAAAAATTGTCTTGTATATATTGAACCAAAGAGACAATATTTTTTTTTTAAATTAACAAAGAATAATCAAATTTGCATGTTGTATCATTAACAGATTGATTTGAAGCAATATCATAATTAAAACGTAAAAGTTAAATAATGCAACTCACTAAGGCTCAAGATAACTTTTTACAAACATAGACCAAAGAAAAAAGCCCACAATAATTTTTAGCCCAACAATGGGCTAGAGCTATTTTGTCTTGGAAAGACATGCTCTATATAGTATGTATATTAATGGGATTAAGATCATCTCAAGTTATGGTCAAACATGATTGATCATGTTGGTTTTATGTGAATAAATAAGTGGGTCCATATTTTTTATTAAAAAGAAATGTTTTATGTATTTATCTTATTTGTGATTGGTGAACATGATATATCATGTTTGACTCAACTTGAGATGATCCTAATCCTTTGTATAGGTATGATAGATCAAAGATTGTTGTTTGGTTTAAAAAGTTGGGTTACAATTTTCTGGTCAAAAATATATAAATAAAATAATCATGTCTTCCTTTGTTTTGTTCATTCATCGCAAAAGACAGTTATCAAAATTTTCTTACTCTCAAATTCATGTTTTCTTTGTTTTTGTTTATTCTTACTGGAAGGGTATTCGCGCGTTGCGGTGGCGGGTATCCTGTGATTAATCGGAGAAAAACAAAAGAAAAATAACCCTGATCAGGCCCTGTTCACTCACTTTTATAGGTTCTAACCGGTTCTTTTCGGTTCATTTTCAGATGACTTTTATTTGCTAGCCGAACCGGTGACCACTCATGTTCTCGGTTGAACCCGTTGGCCCAGTCCGGCTTTCAAAACTATATATATTAGCATATAAATTGTATAAAGGTTTGTGTGTTTTATTAGTTTGTGCAATGTGTATAATAACATGTACTTTTTATTTTATGAGTGTTTTAAAAATTACATTAATTATTAATGAGTGTTTTAACTTTTAAGAATAACATTAAATGTGTTGACCAGTCAATAAGTATGTGTTGTGAATTGGTTAATTGTACATATTGCATGAATATTTGTGTTATTGAATTTTAACTATTTGTTGTTTGCATTAAAGATTGTACAATGTGCATCAATCCTTATATTACTTAATTTTTTGCATTGAATAAAGAGAGATGTGTGACAAAATTTTATTGTTTGCATAAAATGTTGTACAACATGCATAAAAATTTGTATTACTTAAAAAAATTGTATTCAATGAAAAGAGAGATTTTTACTTTATATGTAGTATAGATATCCGTTCCGAAACCCATTCCTTGACAAACGAAACACCGTGTGAACCATAAAAAATCAACATACAAATATAGAACATAAGAACAAAAGAAAATTTGCTTTTCTTTATATATCGCTAAATATAAAGAACCTTTTAACAAGATGGAAGCCTAGTTCAAATGTTAGTTGATCAAATATAAAGCGTCAAACAAAATAATTCAATCATTGACAAAAGATGATACAACCTACTTGTATCGATAGTAGCACCACTATAGCGGGCGCAAGCTCCTTAAGAAAAGAGAAAAGAAGAACAGAAGTTTAACACGAAAAATCAGATGACTTTTTCATTCATGGGCTAATTGCTTAAATACTAGTTAGGAGATAATCTCCAACTTTGACTCCAACACATATCCTATAATGACTCACACTTATCCTAAACAAGACTCGACACACATATCCTAAACAGACTCGACATACGAATAGATGATGATAATGATAGAAGTCCTATCCCATTACGAAGTCCTTATGCCACCCTGGAGCAACCGACACGCGCTTAGATGCCCTCACGCCATGTTCTTCCAGTGATGTATCATTCCCTCCATCTTCAAAAACAACCTTGTCCTCAAGGTTATACGTGGGATAAGTTGTTTGAAACTCGGATAACCACTCCCACGTGGCCTCATCAGGAGATCCTCCAACCCATTGGACTAGAATTTGCTCAGCTGGACTCCCATTTTGCAAAACCCGACGTCTACCACATATTGCCAATGGTTGTTCCACGGGTTGCCCATCATGAAGCTCTTGAAAAATCTGCCACATCACTGTGCATCACCACCAATGCCTTAAGAATGGACACATGAAAGACCGTGTATAATACTTGACGCCGGTAGAGCTAGACGGTAAAGCCACCTTTCCCACGCGCGTGCTTTCCATCCTTAGTCCATAATAACGCTTTGGTCAACTTATTGGGAGCCGCTTAAGCAAGGTAATTTGTCCGGTATTGGTTTGAAGCGACTACATCATATCTCCAAACATAAACTCGACGTCCCCCTCTTGAAATTAGCCTTGCATCCATTCGATGCATAGCCTTTAACAAGTGTCCTTGGAGTGTTTTTTGCCGCAACAACCATCACGTTCCTCAGCGAAATCTACCGTTACCGCCAGCCGCTACCTTTGAGGACCCCGGTGGATACGAAGAGAACAACAGTCAATGGCGACCTTACCATACCAAGCCTAAAGGAGACATTTTTATGCTACTGTGATTAACTAGGAATAAGCAATTTCTGCCCTTCGGTAATTAGCCGAACCCATGTTTCGGCGGTTGCTAACCATGGCCCGTAAGTATTGCTCTAAACAACGATTCACGACTTCCGTTTGCCCATCCGTCTGCGGATGATACGCGGTACTATGACTTAACTGCGTACCACTAAAGTGAAATAACTGCTTCCAAAACGAACTCACAAAAATGGGATCACGATCAGAGATAATGGTTTTTGGGATCCCATGATGTTTAACCACAATGTCAAGAAACACTTCAACTACCTTTGAAGCATTAAAACTAGTAGGCAATGCCCCAAAATGAGCATACTTTGTTAAACGATCTACTACCACCAAAATAACGGTGATACCCCGAAAAGCCGGTAACCCCGTAATGAAATCCATCGTCACATCTTCCCATACCGCAGACGGCGTCGGCAGTGGTTGTAAATACCCACCAGGAGCTTCCGTGGAATACTTGGTTTGCTGACACACCACACACTTCTTAATGAACTCCTCCACTGACTTGCGCATTCCCTTCCAGAAAAACAAAGCCGACAATCCAACCAATGTCTTCTTGATTCCCCCATGCCCGGCACTAGGAGTGTCATGAAACTCTCGCAACAGTAATGTCTTAAGCTTCGACTCTTGCCCCAGAAAATAACGGTTGTTGTAGATTAACAGCCCATTCTCTCGTCGAAACCCACTAAGTACTTCGCCATTATTCATTTTTCCATGTATCTCGAGTAACTCAGCTAATGTCTCATTCTCACCCCGCAAGTCCCCAATGAACCCGACCAGTGGCTGACTAAAAGCCAAGAATGCCGCCGTAACCTGCTCGGCTTCCTCGAACACCCTAGAGAGAGCATCCGCAGCCTGGTTCGTCGCCCCTGGTTTATATTCGATATCAAAGTCAAACCCCATTAATTTCCTTACATACTTTTGTTGGAGCGGTGTTTGAATTACTTGTTGCATTAATTCTTTGATACTTTTATGGTCCGTGCGTATAGTAAACCTTCGACCAAGCAGATACTGTCGCCATTTATACACAGCCTCCACAATAGCAAACAACTCTTTCTGATAAGTGGCAGCCACCCGCATTCGCGGCCCCAACTTACGACTAAAATAGCTAATGGGCCGATTTCCTTGCATCAAGACCGCCCCGATTCCATCCCCCGACGCATCCGCCTCGACTACAAATACTTGCTCAAAATTTGGAAGGTTTAACAGAGGCGCATGAGATAATTGTTGCTTAAGTGTCTCGAAAGCCTGAGCCTCCGCATCCCCCCATTTGAACCCTTCGTGTTTCAACAAGTCTGTTAATGGCGCCGCGACCGACGTAAAACGAGCATGTATTCCCCTCGCGGGTTTATAAAACATTGAAAAGATTGAAATGCGAGACTATGAAATTGTATTGTAGTAAAATATACAAGTTTGTAAACGAGCATGTATTCTCCCCCAAAACAGTTTAAAACAAGTAAAATAGGGGCTATGAAACTCACCTCTGAATGGAAATCAACAAGTATACACAATAGAAAATGCGTCACGAAAGGAATCCGAAGGCAACTAATCCAGTATAGTCTATAGTAACCGATACTTGAATATAATCTTATAGTTGTTACAATCGTACTATCTTTCCGGGCTATCATAATTTTAAGAGGTCTAGACATGACGTCGAGATTAGGACATTTAAATCGTAAATTCCAACACTCGTCGAAACGCCTCCGAAGAGGCCTCATTATGAAAACTCCCTAGTTATTTAAAGTACTTTTTGATAACACATAATATTCATATAGCTCAATCACCAACTTATTGTTTGAAAAATTTGGCTTAACAAGTTTAAAACCGTTTATAATTTCCGTTTAGTAAAATAACTGCGTAACTTTCCGCGATTAAACCCTAATTCCTCGAGTTTCTATGTCCATCTTTCGTATCAAGACGATTATCATAAATCGACATTTTCGAATTTCGGACCTGCTGGTGTACAGTAAAAATTACTGTTTCACATCAGACCTTAGGTATATTTTTTATCTCTTTAATTGGTCGTAAAACCCGTAAACGCCGTATTTTATTCGTTTATAGCTCCGTTTTTAATGATCTTTCGAGAGGACGTTTCCAACGTATTTGAAAGTTCTATATTTTTATGAGGTTTACAAAAATAAACTTTCTGTCATGAATAGTAAACTTTTATAAAAATAGTTTCTATAAAAAGTAATTAATTGGCGTAAACTTTAACTTGCGAAATTCATAACTCGTTCGTTATTAATTGAAAAATTACGATTCTTATCATTTTGGAATCCTAAAAATATGTATTATTTGTTAAAAATATCAACCCTTGCTGTTTATAATTTTTATAAAAATGTTTTTATAAAAATTTACTTACGACTTCGTTTATTAACGTATAACTCGTTTTTAACGTAACTTTTTCGTTATTAATCCGTTTAACAAGTTTCTTACTTTTTCGGAATCGTCGTGAAATGTATTATTTTATAAAAATATAAAATAAGTATGCAAAAATTCGAATTTGGGACAGCAACTTTGCTTGAGCTTGTTGACTCCATTTGTAACCTTTTCTTTATACTTTACTACTTTTGTATTTTATCACAAGCCTCATATATCATATGCATAATAATGAAAGTTATAGCAACATAAAGAGTTTAAATGGACCTTAAGAAGAATGATGATGATGATGTACAAGTACTAAACCCTTGTTTAGCCACAAAAACCAAACTTGCACTTAATAAACCCTTAGCTTCCTTAATTAAACCCTAGCTTCCTTTTTCTTGATTATAACTTGGAAATGGTTAACCAATGCTTGCAAATGTCTTAGTACATCTTAGGATATGTGTATATAGAAGTGTAAGGGTTGTAGAAAATTTTGTATGGATTTAGTTGGGTGGTGGTTTTGTGCCGTAGCCTATATGGAAGCAAAAGAGAGGTTTTGTGAATTTTTATCTAAGTGTAATGTGTATATGAGTTAGTTGCTAGTTATGTGTATGTATATAAGATGTAAAGTTGGTCAAAAGTCCAAGCATGGTTCAAACTATGGTCATGGCATGGCTCTTTGTCAAGGTAAGGTGGGAATGGTGTTGCCATGATGAGGCATGGCATGAATTTGACCAATTTGAAAGTCTTATCTTATTTTCTATGTATATATTTGTATATAGTGCATGAATTTCGGTGGAACAAAGATATACATGTTATATTTATGAAATTTTGTGTATTGGGTATAAAAGTGGGTATTTGTTGAAGCGTAGAAGAGTTT
>BQNB010186206.1:0-12148 GCA_026074375.1 Tanacetum coccineum
CATTAAAAACTTTCTTGAAAGATGATTTTATTATAAACTTTCTAGACAAGAACATATGTATATTAGCAGCCGAGTGAAGTCCCATATCTGAATCAGATATGTATATGCTTAAGAATTTCAAAAAAAACATTTCTAACCTTTAGGGGAAGATCAACTCACTCAGTCACTTTGTTTTTTTATTTATAAATCTCTCTTAGTCTTATTAACTGTTTCCACCTTCATGTGTGAAAATAGTTATCTGGTTGATCCTTGAGTGATCCAGGTTCAAAATTGCAATTTGAATTCAGATCATAGCTACGTCAGCATCTCTGGTCCCCCTTAATTAGGATTTTCATGTATCCCTTATCAATACAATTTTAAAGAACAACCTCTGTCCAAGAAAATAGATGTTTGGTCTATTACTAGGGTTAGTGGGTAAATTCATGTTTTTTTGTTGAAATTGAAAGTGTATTTTGGGGTTATGCAAGCATTTTACTGTGTGGAGTTATTATGGTGATTAATATACTTTACGTGATTATAATTATTTGTGATTTCATACATGTTTTGATAATATGGCTGCAATTACCTGGAGTTGGCTGTCTTCTTGTCTCAAAAGCTTTGAAAGATTGTATATTAGAGTTTAATAACTTGTGATTTGCAATTCTACTATGTACGAATTCATTAAGAAACAACTATGTTTACTACTTTTTGAGTGCCTTAACGAGTATAAAATTAGGAGGTAGTATATCCCTATATTTTTGTTATCTTGTAGATTGATAGCAAGGTTGAAGCCCTGTATTTTGGATCAGTATTGTTACAATATATCATTTTTAGTGATAAGTAGTAGTAGTTCATATACTCCCCCTGTCCCAAAATAAGTGTCCATCTTTTGTACCTAAATAAGTGGCATTTCCATGTTACAACCAATACAAAAACTTGCAAAAGCTAAAGATTAAATTCTATTGGTGAACAAAGTTATAATTGCTCTTCTCTAAAACGATGTGCCATTTAAATTGGACACTTATTTTTGAAAGATGGAGTAAGTTGTGCGAAATTTTAGGAGATAGTAACATTAAGTTCGACGGGTTTAATAAAATGTTTGCATCATAATTCTTGTATAGAGCCCAAAGCGTCTTGCAGGCATAGTGGTGTGCCCAATTGAAGCCGCCTAACCATTGCGTGGGCTACGATTGGCTTTAAACTTAGAGGGTGTTTGGGATTGCTTATTAAAAATTGATTATGCGTTATAAAAATGGATAATCAAATAATCAGCTTTAACAAAACTCGATTATGAAACATAGTGTTTGGATTTGATTATGCTGTTTGATATCGCAATAATCTGATAAGTAGTTTTTTTAAGTGTTTGGCAAACTAAATTATTTTTAAAGTAACATATAAAATGACCAAAATAGGCATTTTTTTCAGTTGTTATAACTCAACATGTAATTTTTATTTTTATAACTCATGACAAAAACAATTTTACTTTCATAAGAACATATCAACGGCAGACCAAAAATTGAATCAAATGTTATTGGGCTTTCATACAACACATTTGTAAAATGTAATCAATAGCAATTTGGCTTCAAAGACAAACTTAATTTTTCCATATACAAACACTTTTAGGGGTTTTCTTCTCACTTTTTTATTGCCTCCTTCAACAGACCTGCATCAACAACAAGAGCAACCTCAATGATATATGGTTCTTTTCATTCCTTTTTTTTGAGGGTATTTGCTCTTGTTTTTATGTTGACAAAATATTCTGCTTTTCAAACATTTAACAAAAACGCGAAAAAGAAGCTGCAATAAGGGCAAAGTATACACATGTTTCAAGGGGCAGTGTGCTAATTTTGACAAGGGAAGAAAACTGCGTTTTTCAGCAGCAAGGGACAACTTACTTTTCTGAATCTGCGTTTTGGAGGAGTGAAAACGCAAATAATCGATTTTCAAGATTGTTTTACGAAACACTAAAATCAGACTATTCACGTTTGCAAAACGTGATAATCAGATAATTTGTGTCAAAACGCAGCCCCAAACACCCCCTCTGCTTTTTTCTTGTTTGAAGTAAGCTGATAATCCCTTTCTGTCCCGCCATTCACAACATCAAGTTGAGTGGTTTGTAAATTAATTAAATGGGAGGAGATATTATATTTTTGGGATGTTGGGGGTTTTAATGGTAAATTTTGTGTCCGACACTATTCATTCAGCAGTGGTTCCAAACAGGGGTCTTTAGACCAACCGAGACATCTCATTAACTCATGTTTAGTTATCAAACAGACCCATTGCAAATTGAGGCTGTATAAGCATTAGTTGTAAGCTGCATTGTGTTTGTTATTTCTAAACTTGCACTCAAGTGATTATGATGAGGACATGATTCAAGAGCTAGCGGAGGAATATATGGTTTCCAAAAATAAGTAACCTTAAAGATGGAGAATTTTAATATTAATAACAAAATATGGTTTTCATATATTGTTTATTGACTTTTATTTGGTTTCCATATCGGGTCAAGGTCGAGATTCCTAACTTTGTTGGAAATCTTGACATTGAGGCGGTGCTAGATTGGTTATATGAGGTCGACAAGTTTTTTGACATCATGGAAGTTCCCGAAGAAGAACAAGTGAAGGTTGTGGCTTATAAGTTACGTGGAGGAGCGGGAGCTTGGTGGCAACGTGAACAAGATAACCGAAGAGCACAAGGTAGACGACCCGTGGATACTTGGATGAGGATGAAACGGATGATCAAAGGTAGGTTTTTGCCCCCGGATATTGAGCAAATTTTGTACCAACAATATCATACTTGTGTCCAAGGAAAAAGAACTGTAGCCGACTATACGGGTGAGTTTTTGAGGTTGCAAGCCCGTTGTAACTTGAGGGAAACGGATGAACAATCCGCGGCTAGGTATATCAGTGGGCTGAATTCTTCAATCCAAGAGAGGTTGAGCTTGACGCCGATTTGGTCCGTGGATCAAGCTCAAAACATGGCAATGAAGGCGGAAAGGATGGCTTCCAAAACCGGAGTTGGTTTTAGGCGTTCAAACATGGAGAGTTCGAGTAATTATGGGAGTCGACCCAACCCAATTCAATCTACCATTCCTAGTACTACTACAACAACCTCAAGTTCTAAAGCTAGTGGAAGTGGAGGGGACAAGAATAAAGAAAGTCAACCGGTCAATTCAAACCCTTATGCTAGACCAACGGGTGCCAAGTGTTTCAGGTGTGGTAAACCGGGGCATAGGTCTAATGTGTGTCCTAAACGATCCATTTATTATTCGGTAGAAAGCGGGAATGATGGACTCACTGTTGATTTTCAAGAAGAAGATGAGTTAGAGTATGCCGAGCCTTTGGACGGAGAGGCGGAACAAGTCACATATGTCATTCAACGTACTTTGTGTTCGCCTAAGGTTAGTGACTCGTCACAAAGAAATAAAATCTTTCAAACTAAATGCTTGGTTAAGGAAAAGATTTGTTCTATTATCATTGATGGAGGGAGTTGCGAAAATTTGGTGTCTAAGGCTTTGGTTAAAGCTTTTAAGCTCCCAACCGAACCCCATCCTAATCCTTATCAGATTGGATGGATTAAGAAGGGGCCGGCACTTAAGGTGACCGAGATTTGTAAAGTTCCTCTTGCTATTGGGAAGCATTACAATGAGTTGGTTACTTGTGATGTTGTTGATATGGAGGCATGTCATGTATTGTTAGGAAGACCATGGCAACATGATACGGACGCTACACACCAAGATAAATCAAATATGTATTTGTTTAGATGGAGCGGAAAAACTATTGCTATGTTATCTTTAAGTGTCATTTCTCCTAAGATGAAATTAGAGAACAAGACCTTGGCAACTTTGGTGGCTTCACCAAAGGAGTTTCAAGCTGAAAGGAAGGAGACGGGAGTTTCTTATGCATTAGTTGTGAAAGGCGTTGAAGATGTCATGGAGAATGCAATACCGGCGGTAATTAAACCCTTACTAGCTGAATTTGGCAAGATTGTGACGGATGATGCACCAGACGCTTTGCCACCATTGAGGAATATTCAACACCAAATTGATTTGAGTAGAAAGACCACTTTATTGGTGTCCATTAGTAACGAGGTTTTGGGTTTCAATTCAATCAAGGAGTTGTACGCAAGTGATGAAGATTTTCGTAACACTTTGATGGAGCTCGAAACCACGCAACATCGGGGTGAGTTTCTTTTACTTGATGGTTATTTGTTTAAACGTAATCGTTTGTGTATTCCTAAGACTTCCTTTAGGAGTCAATTGATTAAGGAGATACATGCGGGAGGATTGATTGTTCATTTAGGCCGGGATAAGACCATTGTGAGTGTAGAAAGTCGATTTGATTGGCCTCAATTAAAAAGGGATGTTGGAGCTTTCGTGAAGAGATATGTCGTGTGTCAAGAAGGAAAGGGTAACGCACAAAAGACAAGTCTTTATATGCCCTTGCCCGTACCTGAAAGTCCTTGGGTCGATATGTCGATGAATTTTATGCTTGGGCTTCCTCGCACTCAACGGGAAGTCGATTATGTGTTTGTTGTGGGCATGTTACTATCAAATCCTAAATCACGGATCTTTGTCACTAAAGATTGTGATGATGGATCAAGACTAGAAGAACAACAAATAGTAATTATCAGACCAATTATGACGGTAGAAGAGGAGCCTCTTATGATGCTAGGACCAGGTCCAAACATTATCAAAGAAGACTTCTTTAATGATCTTGATGGACATCATTCGACAGACGAGAAGTAAGCCATATCATAACACATTGAGATGACATATTATGAGGTTAAAGTGGGGTACGTGATCTCTATTGGGCAGATTTGTCCGAATGTTTGGTTGAAACAAGAAATGGTTTGTGCGCAAAGAAGAACATGGGATCCTGGTATCACATGGCTCAAGATTTTAAAGGTGTTTTTGCGGGGCGGAGTAATGATACAATCCTGGAAATATTACTTATGGCTATTAAAGAAATATGGTCCGTACAAAATACTTCGAAAGGCTAATGATAATGCTTATGTGGTAGACTTGCCAAATACTATGAGTATTTTGAAGACGTTTAATGTGTTATATATGAATTTCACTCCGAGGACGTGAATGAGGGCAAGCACTCGAGGACGAGTTCTTCTAAAGAGGGGGGGAATGATGAGGACATGATTCAAGAGCTAGCGGAGGAATATATGGTTTCCAAAAATAAGTAACCTTAAAGATGGAGAATTTTAATATTAATAACAAAATATGGTTTCCATATTTTGTTTATTGACTTTTATTTGGTTTCCATATTTTTGTTATTCTAGACTTTTTCCCCAAGTTTAGTTCTCCTATAAGTATAGGGCTTGGGTTTATTGTTTAGTCATTCAGTAATTCAATATTCAATTATCAATAAATTTCAAGACTTTAAGTCTTTTGTCCCTTTGTGATTCGTCTTAAACCCTAGTTAGGGTTTATAGCATGCTTCCGTTTTGTGTCAGATTATAACTTTTCTTACTTTGTTATTTAATTTGAGTTAAAGTATAGTTTCATTCTAGTGTGGATAAGGGAATACCTGTACAATTGCTTGTGAGTTCTTGTTTGTTGCAGTTTCAAACTTTATAATGACCTTTGTAATAGAGAGGTCATTATTCTGGTAACAACAGTTATGATAATCTTTGCTGCAGCCGTTTTACAAATGTTTGAGCTACGAAATAACTAGTCACTGCTGCCACTTTTCTTATTTTCAGGATCATGTTCCTTTTTTCGTGTTGATAATGCCATGTTTCTTACTTTGTGATGCTACTGTACCAAGCAAAAAACAACTTTCTAGCTTTTGTAACAGCCAACTATTAATCCATATTATCAGTTGATTGTCTATCGTTTCAGAATTGAATAGTTTATAGCCTCTAATTTGTTCAGTTCTTAAAACCAGAACCTTAGACATTTAGGTTGTTAGATGATGAACTTGTCTAGGTGGTGGCAATTTCGACCTATTTACGTATGAATAGGTGCATCAGGGTAATGTTTTACCCCTATCAGTTATACAGTTAAAGTAAAGAATGTCAACTGTAGGGAAAGTTGTCAAATGAGTCACGCGTTGCCAAATGTATTAATGCTTAAAAAGTGTTTCTGGTCATTTCTATCCGACCCATCTTGATCTGTGCAGAAAGTATGTTTTTTTTGAACTCATTACCCAACCTGACTGATCCATACATTTCTCTCGGTTTATACATTTTATTGCTTATCGTCTTGAACAGATATGGTGATTCCTCCACCAGTCAGGGCTCAAAGAATCACGAACTATCTGAAGCCGTATCTCTTAAAAATGCACTTTTCTAACAAGTTTGTAAGTGCACAAGTGATTCATACCCCAACTGCAACTGTTGCCTCTTCGGCAAGCTCACAGGAGAAGGCTCTACGGGAAGCCTGGATCAGTACACAACAAAGTACTTTCTGTTGTTTACAAGAAAGAGCAAAGATACCATGGTAAGGTGAAAGCAGTTATAGATTCTTTAAGAGAAGCAGGTGTTAAGCTGCTTTGAATCGTGTTTTTTTTTTTTGTTGGCTCATCTAATGGTTTTCTTGTAATAAATTGGTAAAACAAATCATGTACATTGGATTATTAGCATCTTTAGGTATCACTTTGTTCATGCATGGATAGCAACAATGTATTGGACCACGCTAAAATGCATCCATGGTGTCCTAGGATGAGTCAGGTTCTTTAAATCTGTTGAATGATGGATTTCATTCTCAGTTTTATCTGCATGCTTCATGTAATCTTTGCACATTTTGTAGCAAGTCGTGAGACTAGTTTTTTTTGGGTAACCATGGTTTCTGACCCTTAGGCGGACAAGTCGTTAGACTAGTTTCCTAATGATAATACCGGTGTTTTCGGTAAGGAAGGAACGAGTTTTGGCAAAAGAGTCGGATCAAGTATTGTATATTGTTTCTACGAGACGGGTTGGATTAACCTGGTTCACTTTTTGTCCAATTTTTCAAGTTTCTTTTCAAATTAGTTGTGTTTGTTATAATCGGAAGGTTCAAATAGTTATACAAGAATATCTTTTAAACAAAATGTTTGGGATTTCATGTGCTAAAAATACACTTTCCGTGTGTTAATGGTTTTCTGTCAATCACATGTTTAGGTTAGGAAACAACCTACTAGTATTACAGTATTACATAAACAAGAACATTGTAAATTATATAAACTAGTGTTACCACGATGTTAGTAATATTAGGTTGAACATGTAATATAAAAAGCTATAAAGTGAAAAGAAAAAAAAAGAAAGAACACATGATGCCTGGTTTGCATTTGCTCAATAATTACTAGACCTTTGATTAGGCAATTCGTTGCTATCACAAAATCAGTAACATATGATAAGTGTTAGGAAAGCAACTTTTACCTAACTAACATGTCTCTTGAAGATTGGAAACATTAATGATACATCAACATCGCAAGTTGAAGATTTCCAAGATTTTTAATTGCTTAATAAGAAATACGTTATCATTCTAAGAAAAACGATCATTGTTAACCCACATCATCTCATTAAAAATATACATTTACTATTTCTTTATACATGTAAAGAGTTCGAAGTGCGAAATATGATGTTTTAAAATACATCAGATAAATTGTTTGTGTGAGATATTTGAGTCGTAGATGGAATAATTCTAATCATGGCATGACCATGACCTTCTAAAAGTGACTCCTTGAACTAACGTGAAGTATATTTAATCGATACATTTGGATGATTTGTTTGATCTACCAAAATATCTCTTGTACAAACTGGATTGTTTATTCGAATGGAAACGAAATTATTTTAAGAAACATTTATGCTCATTTAATGTTTCTTAACAAGTAATACAAGTTTGAGATGTAACAATATGGAATTAGATTTTAAATCAATATTTATGGGATTTGTTCTAGCGTTTTGGGTGACCATAGTTTTTGACTTTTTGACCGACTAATTCACGAGGTTTGAACTCATGGTTAGAGGTGAACAAAAAAAACCGGTTTTAAAAACCGGAACCGGTTTGAAACCGGAAAACCGAACCGGTCAACACCGAGTTTGACCAAACCGGTTTCGGTTTGAGGCCAAACCGGCGGTTTGGAACCGGTTTGGGTTTTTTAGGTTTCGACCGGTTTTACCACCGGTTTATCAAACCGGTTTGAAAAACCGGTTTCCCCAAACCGGTTTCAACCCGAACCGGTCCGGGAGCCCACTTTGAATGATTATAAATTCATGTATTGTGTTGTAGTTCAAATCACACAACTTACAATACAATCCTAAGCAAAAAAAACTATCCAAAGCAAAACCGTTTTGTTGTGAGTTCAAATCACACAACATACAATACAATCCAGAAAGCAAAAAAAAACTATCCAAAGCAAAATTAAATTTCCTTCAATGGCAAGTGAATCCGCATCCGCCTCAACTGCCACCGGTGTTGGTTCAACAAGTGCACCGATAATTCGTGAAATCATAGCAACCAATCGAAACCCCCAGATTTGGAAAGACTTCAACCTTTGCATAATGACCGACAACTCGCAAAAAGCTCAATGCAAGCATTGCTTTCATTTCTTATCGGTCGGTTCCAACACGACGTTGAGAATCATATAACTCACCTCATTTGAGCAAAGAATGCATAGCAAACTAGAATCCGGAGTAGGCAAAACGTCTATGCTCAGATGGGAAGTGTTTTTCAGGTACGATCTTGATTATCTTCGTGAGTAATTTCGCGGTTTGATTCAACGAGCGTTACCGTTCAACTACTTTGACCACGAGCAAACAACGAGGGTTTCCAAAGTACTAAGTCAACAGATACACTCATTTAAGTCGCTCTACTCTGAAACTGATGCGAATGAATCTTGGTTGGCGCTAAACACGAAATAATTATATTTTTGGTAACATAAATGCTTGTGTCAACCTACAACGGACTTATGGTCCCGCTCCTCAGGGGTGCCCTGTTTTACATTTGTTTACCGCACATGGATTTAGAACCCTGTATCTTGGCAAATGATGAAGCGGTCATTTCATTCAAAGATTGTTTTCGCTCCTCACACGGGTGAAGCCTGTTTACTGTGTGACAAAAGACCTTACTATTTTAACTTGGAAGATAAAGTTATGTCAATTATATTGTATAAGCTAGCGACAACACATCCGTCATAGATAAACTAAAATTAAAATTGAGCCACAATGGGGGATAGTTTTATCATCAGTTCGTTGTGTTTGCACACATCATTAACATATTTAGCAAGCCTGGTTTAGAGGTCCCGCATTGATGCAATAAGAGAGTCATTTTAAGACAATGTAAAAGATATATTCAAATCAAGTGCAAGAACCTGACAACGCTATGTTAAAATCTGTTAAAGATTCTAGAAACCTTGTTACGACAAATTGGGACTCCAACATGATGAACTCCACATATCATAGTTTCTCTAAGTGGTTTGAAAACAACAACTACTTTGGGGTATTTTCCATGACAATGTTGGCCAATAAGAATAAGGTGTAATCGTTTTCTGGCTGAAAAATTGGGTTATTTATTCATTCTTTACCCAAATACTTGAAGTTTTTAACACTGCCACGAAAATTTTATCGGGGTTTACTAACCAACATCTCCAATGGTTACTTCAAACAGATTTTCTCAAGAATCCAGATATTAAGCGCATAAAAAACTGTGAGGGTGGTTATATTGTCAAGTATGATTAAACCAATGAAGAAAAAACTTAGGAAGTATTTTCAACACATGCCACCGATAATTACTTGTGCAGCTGCTTTAAATCCATGTTCAATTAACTGGGGTAGAACTTTTCTATACGAGTCGATAAAGTACGGATTTGGAGTTTTTTGACATAGGTTGCATCTAAGTCAAAAAGTTATTTTAAAGAAACTTTGGAAGGTTTTGTATAATCTTTATTCTGCAAAATAAGATTACCTAACCAATCTCTCAAACCAGTTGTGGGGCTATCTTCATCGAAGACGAGTGGCGGAAATAAGTATAGCCGTTTGCTAAGCGGTTTAAAAGCACATACAAAAAAAAAGGCAAGGACTGATCCAACAATGTGTAGCGAATATGAGCGATATGTCAATTCGGATTTTGTCACACATCTTCATCCTAAAGAGTTTACAACTTTTGATGTCTTAGGTTTTTGGAAAGAAAAGGAAACAATGTATCTCGTTCCTATCCGCCATGGCCGATGGTATATAATAAATGTGACAAGTTTTATTTTTGCTTATTCGGTAGCTTCTGAATCCGCATTTTCAACAAGAAAGAAAAAAAAAGAAAGAACACATGATGCCTGGTTTGCATTTGCTCAATAATTACTAGACCTTTGATTAGGCAATTCGTTGCTATCACAAAATCAGTAACATATGATAAGTGTTAGGAAAGCAACTTTTACCTAACTAACATGTCTCTTGAAGATTGGAAACATTAATGATACATCAACATCGCAAGTTGAAGATTTCCAAGATTTTTAATTGCTTAAAAAGAAATACGTTATCATTCTAAGAAAAACGATCATTGTTAACCCACATCATCTCATTAAAAATATACATTTACTATTTCTTTATACATGTAAAGAGTTCGAAGTGCGAAATATGATGTTTTAAAATACATCAGATAAATTGTTTGTGTGAGGTATTTGAGTCGTAGATGGAATAATTCTAATCATGGCATGACCATGACCTTCTAAAAGTGACTCCTTGAACTAACAAGAAGTATATTTAATCGATACATTTGGATGATTTGTTTGATCTACCAAAATATCTCTTGTACAAACTGGATTGTTTATTCGAATGGAAACGAAATTATTTTAAGAAACATTTATGCTCATTTAATGTTTCTTAACAAGTAATACAAGTTAGAGATGTAACAATATGGAATTAGATTTTAAATCAATATTTATGGGATTTGTTCTAGCGTTTTTGACTTTTTGACCGACTAATCCACGAGGTTTGAACTCATGGTCATACATACTCAAATCAGACAAGCCTTCATTTATCAGGAGGTTGACCCACTTTATGATTGTTTGCATCTAGTAGAAATTGAACTTGAGACTTCACATATTTTAGAGTGATAGACGCAAAACCTTTTGTCACTAAACCAGTGGTTAGATTTGTTCTAACTTTGTGTCATGTGGGAATGAAACGAACATAGTTTTTTCTTAAATTAATTCATTTCAATGTAAAATATTGTAAAATTTGGCAAATAAAAGAAAGTGAAGAAACTAATAATAACGTATATTTAATTATGGTACTAGTAGTTCATTTAATGTTTTAAACATGTATCATTATGACATATTATAAAAAAATTCATTTATAAAAATGAGATTTAATGAACTCATATATTTCATAATTATATACATCTAATCATTTTAAAAGTGGTAAAGTTATGAAGTATTTGGTTTTTTTTTAACGGCAACTTTATTAAAAACCACTAGCAAGGAGCTAAAAAATTACATAGAAATCAAATGAGAGTGTTGAAGCCAACTAACCCAATTCAAAGTTCTATTACCTCTAGCTAAACACCAATTAAACGACCGTAAGACAATCTCATCGAAAATAGCATCTTTACGAGGATTAGAATCCGCAAAAAGGAGGTGATTCCTGAAATTCCATAAACTCCACCAAGAGACGTAAAAAACACCTTCTAACACTTCTTTAGACTTAGCACCAAGGCGTAACTGTTTGAACCAACCTTGCCAATCTGTATACGAATTAAAAGAGTGAAAATCCAAGTCCCACCAACGACATACTAACCTTGTCACATCTCTCGCCAAGCAGCAACGAAAAAATAAATGAGAAGAATCTTCTGGTTCTCCGTCACAAATCGGGCAAGATAAGGAATCGATCAAGATGTTTCTCCTGACTAAATTCGAACGTGTAGGAAGACGATCTTGGAGAGCCTTCCAAACAAAAACATTAACTTTAATCGGGATACATTTAATCCAACGCGTAGGCGTATCAGCTTTAGGAAGAAAGGTCTCGTCAAGCAAGTTTCGAACATCTTTGACACGAAAAACACCATCTCCATTCAAATCCCAAACCCACCTATCCTCCGAATTAGATAACAGAGTCGATTCAATAAGACCCATGAGATGATCAAGCCAAGATAGTAGTATATATTTTTTATAATAAAAGATATACATCATTTTGGAGTTTTCTATAAGATTTGATCTTATAGAATAAAACTTGAATCAATTAGAAC
>BQNB010186207.1:0-12148 GCA_026074375.1 Tanacetum coccineum
ACTTTCCTGTTGACTTTTTGACTTTGACTGACTTTGGCTTTGATTTGACTTTGTCTTTTCCATTTCGTGCTTGGTTTTGTCATTTTTGGCTTTGTTTTTTCGTCCTTTTGTGTGATATCCATTTCCTACACAATGCAAATGCAAAACATACAAATACAATGTATTTTTGGTACGTTTTTAATCATTTAAGCCCGTTTTTAATAGAAAATGGTATGTGTAATTAAGCATATACCACTAGGCTTAGCAGCTCCTTCTTGTATAACCAAGTTCTTAGTTTCTTGTTCAAACTGCTTCTGAGAGCTTCAGCTTCCTCATTAGCTTCCTTTTCTTGCCTCTTAAGTCTTTCAAGTTCATCCATAAAGACTTGTTCTTCCTCTCTTGGAACATCTCTCTTTTCAGCTGTCTTTAACTCCAGGAGTAAATTTGTTGAAGAATAAGAAGGCCAATTGCATTAACAAAACAGTCTGCGTAATTCATCCTCTTTTTCAGAATCCCCTCACATAATGTCTCTCTACCTGCATATTGGTTAGCATCATTGTTGACCTGCATGATGAATTACTTGAGTTCTCTGATATACACGGTTGATAATTCATAGGAATCATTAAAATAATCAAGATCAAAAAGCCAAGTGGTCCTTTCCTGCAACATTTGGTTTGTTCTCTTAAGAAGTGAGGTTGCAGTTTCCCTTCAACTCTTTTGGTTACTAAATTGTATACCTAAAACCTTGCTTTGTAGAGAATAACCCAACAAAAACACTTCATCTATTTTCTAGCAACTTCCAGGTGGTCAATGGTAAATTCAAGAGGTCACAGGCACCCCAAAAGGTCTTATATAACTACAATTGGTATCTATACCAGTTTAAAAGTTCTAAGGTGTCCCTTATTATGAGGCGTGTCCACTAATAACCTATTATAAACATAACAAGCAGTTACAACTGCTTCAGCCCAAAAAGTTTAGGTAAGAAAATCGCAAGCAATGGTCCTAGCAGCCTCCAATAAGAGTCCTGTCTTTCTCTCACAACTCCAGTTTGTTGGGAGTTTCTGGCATTACTTGTATACCCGCTTGATCCCTTTAACCCACAGAATTTCAATAACATCGCTATTCTAAATCTGTACCATTAATCACTTCTAAGGGTATTAACCTTTTAATTCAAATTAGTTTCACAATCTGTCTATAAATTCCTAAGGATTCCACAGATTTTCATCCTTAGTTCTTAAGAAAAATACCCAACTAAACCTGCTAAAATCATCAGTGATTACAAGGCAATAGGTCTTATGGTTTAATCTCCTTACAGATGTAGGTCCAAACAAATCCATATAAAGAAGTTGTAGTGTGTGGCTAATTGAGCTTACTGCTTTGGCCTTACAGGAGGCCTTGTGTTGCTTTCCTTTCTGACAAGCAACACAAGTGATGTTCATTTTGAAAATCTTTGATAAGTAGACCTCTGAAAGGTTTTCCCTACACAAGTATTTTAAAGTTATGGTTTTGAAATTTACTATGACCCAACCTCCCTATGCCATTTGTTAGATTCATCCAGTTGTGGCCTTTTCTAATTAAACAACCAATCCTCCTGAAGAACAATGTTCTCTAAGATTGAGAGCTGTACATCATTGTTTTTAGTATGGGGATTTAAGTATACTTGATTTTCATCAGGTAACTTAAATTCAGGAGACAAAACAAGACATTCAGAGTCAGTAAAACATAACCTTGTTCTTTTTGTCACACATTATGTGACACAGAATAAAGATTGAAATGCTAAGTTCCTTTCAGCAAAGCACACAATCCTCAAAATCTAACTTCTATTTTATTTTACCTTTACCAGTGATATAACTTTACTACCTCCAAAAGCAATAGGCCACATTAAGTCTTGAAAGTCAGCAAGATAGCCTTGTTTCCCGTTCTAGTGCCTGGAACATCCATGATCAACACTCTTTAATTCTTTAAAGCTCTATGTGGATAATCCTGCACATCAAATAAAAGATTAGTTTCTCTTAGGGACCCAACCTGTTGGGCTTGAGTCTGCTATGAATCTTTAAAAGTATTAACAATTTCTTAGATTGATCCACTATTATATTTGGAGATATTTCAAGTTATAATCTTGTGGTCTCCAATTACAACCTGCTGAGGGCTTAACAGCAGTTTCCCTTTTTCCCCCAACAGTACTAACTGCGTCATTTACCTTAGCAGTATTAAGCTTTTGATTTGAAAATTTTGGTCTAAGTATTGTTGTCTTTTTGAAAGGCCTTGAAGATGGTGAATGAGTTTTGTGAAAAACATTTGCTGGTCTAACTCTATTCATAATGGGCTTAACAGTATTAACTTTCATGACAATATTAGTTAGTACTGTCTGTCTGTTAAAACTTTGCCTAGCAGTACTAAAATTTTTAGTACTGCTAGCTCTAGCAGTATTAACTGGAATTTTACCAGTTCTAGTTAGTACTACAGAAGGAACAAATTGGTTATTTTTTTATTTCACTCATTGGCACACATTAATCCAACCATTGTTTCAATCCGCTTTTCTTGCCATCCTCTTCTCATGGAAATCACAATCTCTAATTAAATGATTAAGACTACCACATACAAAACATGCTCTTACAGCAAACCCATACCCTAAATATTTCTTGTCAACTTTAGGTTTTTGACTATGTGTGAACTGACTCTTAACATTTTCCCTAGGAGTTTATTTTACTTGCTGGTTAGCAAAACTAGGGTTTTCTTGTGTTATTTTTGTGGGTATAGACGACACAACACTCATCGTTCACTATCTGATTCATACTCCTCATGATAGGACATCAAAACAAGACCTTTAAAGGTTGACAGTCTACATTAATTCTTGACAATATGTTTCAGACACTATTCAGAGGGTTCTGTACTAATGTTAGATTCTCATATCAGATTTTCACAGGTTTTGAGTCAGTTTGGCCATATTAAATTGTGAGTAATCTACTTCAATTTCAGGTCAGAATGCCATTATAATTCCCTGTCATGGTGGGTGGTACACAGGCTTTCCTTCGCTGTAACAAACCTATCATACAAAGGTTGGATTTCTATCACACTCTGTTTTGATTCATAAAAACTCTCTGCACATTTCATTTTTCATAGCTCAAAAATACCTTCAGATCTGTGATTCCCCATACCAATCCAAACATATCATTACACTGTCATTTGGGTATTTAGCAGTTTACTAAAGATTTTAGAAGAATTATGCCATTTTTTCTACTGTAACCTTAAATCTTCTTTTCTTTTTGAGCTTCTCTAATAATTTCTTATGTATGTGAAACGATCTGTTTTATCAACTATAGCTATTTTCATAAACTTTATCTTTTGTTCATAAACAAAGTTGTCCTTAGTTGATGAGCCACTAATGTGTGCTTCAACTTTCTTAGCCCTGAGAATATGCTTTTTTTCTATGCTTGCATCACTAAGTTGTTCTCTTTTGAGCATCAAACTGTTTTTTTAAGATTAGCATAAGACTCTTTACCACTTTATTTGAACATGAAATTACCTCTGTGTCTGAGTCTGAGCTATTGCAAGCCATCAAAGCATAATCTTTCATCTTCTGATGAGTTTGTCCGATCACACCTTCCTCCATCAATTGTCACCAATGCATTAGTAATCCGCCTTCTGTCACAGTTCTGCTCCTCCCTTGTTTCTAGATTCCATGCATCCCTCCTCCTGTTTATCTGAGTTCCCTCTTAATTCAACACTCTCTAGCAAAATGCCGCTTTATGAGGCAATTGTACATTCCACTTTGGTTTAATCAAAGCCCACAGAGTTCTGTTTGCATCAATTATAGCTTTCTACCAGTCTTATTGTAAAACTTTTCATTCGTCATTGAATCAATGGCCACCTTGCCACTGATCAAGTCAATTTCTTCCAAGGACATATTCATCAAACTGTTCCAAGTCCTCAGATTCAGATAAGGGAAACGTTGATTGATTTAGCAAGTAATGAGTATGATGAGTTTGGTTCATACTTATGATTATGAACCAAAAGATTGGGAACACAATAACGTACTAACTTCATTATACTGCTAATATCTCAGAAGACAAAAAAGCTACATTTTGAGGGCTAGAGGATGATGTAGAAGAGCCTTTTATATCACTCTATGAGAGTCACCGCAAAGACTCTTAGCTGAATGTATAAATCAGCAAAACTAAGACTGTCACACCTGTTTGTTCTCCATAATTAGGGAAACTGTGACGCATATGCAGAAGGTAGAGATCTTTGGAAATTTTGATTAGCATCCTTAGTAGATAGACCTGCCTCCATGAATCTCTTACTGACTTAAATACTTTGAGGAACCTGTCATAAGCCTTTGTGCAACCCTTCTGTGTTGGATACAGAGAATCCGACAAACTTTGTTTCAAGATATACTTTTGCATCTTCTTGGATCCGTCATTTCACCAAATCTAGATTTTATGGCAATCCCACATTTCTTTAGCAATCATCCAGCTTATGGAACTTAGCAAGAATGATCTCAGGTAGGGTAAGCCATAAGCACGTGGTCCTTGCTTTCTCTCTCTTCTCTGCTTACAATCTCTTCTGCTTCTAGAGGCAAACTTAATTTGTCCTGATGTATCGGTAGTGATTGATACAGGACCATTCCATTTTATAACCTCCCAGATTGGATAGTCTGATGGCCAAATATGTTCCATTGTGTCAGTAAGCCCATATATCATATTCTCCCTTTTTGAGAATAGGCAGCTTGATGGTTGATACTGTATGAGGAGTTTGTTTGGTTGGTGTTTGTGATGATGATGGTTGGAGAGGTGGTGGCGGTGGTGGAATTTCATCTTGTGATGCAGACATGTTTAAGTTTTTGGAAGGTTGAAGGTTTATAAACTGGATAAATGTTCTTCATAATCAAGTGTTATCTCACCTCTCTATACCACATGTGAGTCCCTTAGGATAGATCACTGCAGCCTAATAAAGGATGATAGGCCAAAGAATATAATACAATTGACTATATAGAAACACTGATTATGAATACTATGTGTTAATGCGGAATCTTAACACAAGTACTAAGAAAAACAATGTAGAACTAAATAATAACTTATATTAATCTGCTTTGAATGATTACAGATTACTAACTATTTAGATATGATTTTGCTAAGAGATATCTTGAGGTCGTATCACTAACTATGCCAAGAGGGATCCTTTTATAGACTAAGGATAAACCCTAACAGAACAGGCTTACAAAACGCATACATATCTTTTCCTAAGATATCTCATACATATCTCTTAAACGGTACTAACTATTTTCTACTAACGGTACTAACTAAATGATCAGTACTTAACACTTTGTACTGTCAGTACTAACTATAACTATCAGTACTAACTATTTGTACTGTCGGTACTAAGTTAGGAACACATAAATCCTAACAAAGCTTAACAAACATTTTTCATTAATCAAATATGTTATATCTAAGTATTTAAGCTAAACTACTTATTTTTGGCTTTTAATGGTTTTAGGACAGAATTGAAAACAAACTATGATCTAAACTAGTTAAGCTAAAAACAAATGATGATTAAGCACTAAGTAACAATATAAATCACAAATAAGTAATAAGATAAGCACTATTGATAAGCTAATAAGCAGTTAAGCACAATTTAAGCTAGGAATGTAAGAACTTAAAAGTAAAGAGAGACTTACTTGACGCCTAGCATGAACAAAAGGCATAAATGCTCATAGAGCTTATCTATCTAGCTCTGGCTATCATAATAAGCCAGTAAAGGTCCTTGGATGCCCTTTCTTACTGAATCCACTTCCTGAAGCTTATAATCTAAGTAGACAAAAGGTAATTACCTATTTTAGATTCAAGTTTAAATTTAAGACATTGTTTAAGCTCAATGCTAAGCTAAGACATATTAAGCTTATTGAGAGCTTATAGGTAAGCATAGCTTAACATTTGAAGATAAATGAAAACTTATAAGTGGAATTAAAAAGCTTATGACAAATTATTAGAGCAAAACTAAGATTCATTAAAAAAAACTTGAGTACATTACAAACGGAGTTACAACGATTTTAAGAAATTACAATAAGCCTAACTTTAAGCTAAAAACTACCAAGCTACTCTAAAATATATTAGATTTTGTGTGTGTGTGTGAGGTGAGGTCCTTTTATAGTTGCTGAAGAAGATTCTAGGACCTTGCTTGCTTCACTATTCTCTCCATTCATTCCTAACAATGGATTCCTATTTAGCCTTGGATCATGATTTTTTTTTCCATGGATTGCCAAGCTGTCATTCCTTGATGTGATAGCTTGTGCTTGTTTTATGAGTGCTTCCAGCATAAAACCCCTCCTCTTTTGTGCTTTCCACTACACCACGGGCTTTTGAAATTGATAATAGCTAATGAGATACTTGATTAACTATTTGAACCCTAGTCCATTGCGTTGTACGTCACTTGACTAGCCCATTGTAACCCCTTAATTATGAAAAGCCAATTTGTTTTATTACCCATTAGTGTGAATT
This sequence comes from Tanacetum coccineum, assembly GCA_026074375.1. Taxonomy (NCBI): domain Eukaryota; kingdom Viridiplantae; phylum Streptophyta; class Magnoliopsida; order Asterales; family Asteraceae; genus Tanacetum; species Tanacetum coccineum. Next base: position 6,477 of record BQNB010186207.1, read on the forward strand.
GAAGGAGATGAAGTAGAAACCAAGCCTTGGGCGGCCTTTTTATAACGAAACGGTAAACACAAAAAAAAAACTTTGAATTATGGGGATATTGCAACTTTAGTCCTTGTGGTTGTTTTATTAAAGGTTGTAGTGTAAAACAACTTTAGGAAAGGGCAACTTAAGTCCCTGTGGTTTAATAAAATGGGTATTGGACTAGGGGCAATGGGCTTTTGGATCCGGGTATGGCCCATTTAGGTTTAGGGACCATTTGTGTGATTTTTGAAACTTGAGGGACTATTTGGGTAACATTTAGGATTTGTCTTCTAGTGAGTTGACTTCTGTTGACCCATAGTTGACTGAAGTTGACTTTCTTTGACTTTGGCTTTGAATCTTTGGCTCTCTTGTACTCTTCCGTTTCTCGTGTCCGTGTTTGCCCGTTTTTTGACGGTTTTCTTGTGATTTTTGATATATCCGTACCTGCACACACAAAACACAAAAACAAGTATATTTTTGCCATTTTTAGTGTATTTTGGGCTTAATTAGGTCATTTTAGGTAATAACGGATATGTGTATTTTACACTTATCACTCTCCGACATCAAGGGTATCAACCCGGAATTTTGTACTCACCAAATTCTTATGGAAGAGGACTACAAACCGGCGGTTTAACACCAAAGACGGGTGAATACAAAGATCCACGATGTCATCAAATAGGAGGTTGAAAAACTTCTTTACGCCAGATTAATTGACCCGATCTCGGATAGTCCTTGGGTAAGCCCCGTACATTGCGTACCAAAAAAAGGTGATTTTACCGTTGTTGAAAATGATGAAAACGAGTTAATCCCTACTAGATTGGTTACGGGATGGCGTGTATGCATTGACTACCGAAAGTTAAATGAAGCCACCCGTAAAGACCACTTTCCACTACCGTTTATGGATCAAATGCTCGAGAGATTAGCGGGAAACGAGTACTATTGTTTTCTCGATGGTTTCTCATGTTACTTTTAAATTCCCATCGACCCTCATGATCAAGAAAAGACAACATTCACGTGTTCTAACGGAATGTTCACCTACCGTCGCATGCCTTTCGGCTTATGCAATGCACCGGGCACGTTCCAAAGGTGTATGATGGCTATCTTTCATGATATGATCGAAAAAACGATGGAAGTCTTCATGGATGACTTTTCGGTCTTTGGGAATTCATTCGGAAATTGCCTCTCTCGTGTAGACAAGATGCTTCAAAGGTGTGAAGACACCAATCTTTGTCTAAATTGGGAAAAGAGTCATTTTATGGTTAAGGAAGGCATTGTCCTTGGCCATAAGATTTCCAAAAATGGGATTGAGGTTGATAAAGCCAAAGTCGATGTGATTGCTAAGTTACCTCATCCCACCACTGTCAAGGGTGTTCGGAGTTTTCTCGGTCATGCCGGTTTCTACCGACGGTTCATTAAGGATTTTTCCAAAATTTCCCGACCGATGACTCATCTTCTTGAGAAGAATACTCCGTTCATCTTCTCCAATAAATGTATTCAAGCTTTTGAAACGTTAAAAAAAACTTACTGAATCTCCAATCTTGATTGCCCCTGACTGGGACCTTCCCTTTGAGCTTATGTGCGATGCAAGCGACTTTGCCATAGGTGCAGTCTTGGGGCAACGTCATGAAAAACACTTTAGGCCTATACACTATGCTAGCAAAATAATGAATGAGGCGGAATCGCATTACACCACGACGGAGAAAGAAATGTTAGCCGTGGTGTATGCCTTTGAAAAATTCCGATCTTACCTTATCTTGAACAAGAGCATAGTGTATACGGATCACTCAGCCCTAAAATACCTCTTTGCAAAAAAGGATTCGAAGGCGAGATTGCTCCGGTGGGTTCTCCTCCTTCAAGAGTTCACATTCAAAGTAATTGACACAAAAGGAGCCAAGATTCTCGCGGCCGATCATCTTTCCCGATTAGAAAATCCTTATGAAAATGTTCTCGACCCAAAGGAGGTAAATGAAAAGTTTCCTCTTGAGACACTTAATATGGTGACTTTTCGTGATGACTCAAGTACCCTGTGGTTTGCCGACTATGCAAATTACCACGCAGGGAATTTCATTGTTAAAGGGATGTCGTCCCAGCAAAAGAACAAGTTTTTCAAGGATGTTAAACACTACTTTTGGGACGACCCCTATTTGTTCAAAATATGTGCGGATCAAGTGATCCGGCGGTGTGTTGCGGTCCAAGAAGCTGTTGACATCCTCACATCTTGCCATAGTGGACCCACCGGGGGACATTACGGTGCCAACTACACCGCCAAAAAAGTTTTTGACTCAGGATTTTATTGGCCCACCATTTACAAAGATGCCCATGACTTGGTCACCCGATGTGATACTTGTCAGCGTCAAGGAAAATTTTCGGAGCGTGATGAAATGCCTCAAAATTCCATCCAAGTTTGCAAAATCTTTGACGTATGGGGCATCGATTTCATGGGGCCTTTCCCGTCTTCACGAGGGAACAAATACATACTTGTGGTGGTCGACTACTTGTCAAAATGGGTTGAAGCGAAAGCGCTCCCCACCAACGACTCCCGAGTTGTTTGCAAATTTCTTAAATCTCTCTTCGCCCGATTCGGTGCCCGTCGTGCTATCATAAATGATCGCGGAACCCATTTTTGCAATGACCCGTTTGCAAAGGTCATGCTTAAATACGAGGTTACTCACCGTCTCTCCACCGCGTATCACCCACCAACAAGTGGGCAAGTTGAGGTATCCAATCGTGGCTTGAAACGAATTCTTAAAAGGACCGTGGCGAGAACCGTGCATCTTGGTCATATAAACTAGATGATGCACTTTGGGCCTTCCGTACTGCTTACAAAACACCCATCGGGTGTACCCCATATAAGCTCGTGTACGGAAAGGCATGTCATCTACCGATCAAGCTCGACCACAAAGCCTACTGGGCCTTGAAGCATGCAAACTTTAACCTTGAGACCGCGGGTGATCACCGAAAAGTTCAACTCAATGAACTAAATGAACTTCGTGATCATGCCTATGAGAAATATTTGATCTATAAAGAGAAAACAAAGAGGATCCATGACTCAAAGATCAAAAACAGCGTTTTCAACGTCGGTGATCAAGTCCTCCTCTTTAACTCTAGATTGAAGATGTTCTCGGGCAAGTTGAAATCCCATTGGTCTGGACCGTTTACCATTGCCCATGTCTTTCCATATGGCACCGTGGAGTTATCTCAAAACTCCGAGCCAAACTTCAAGGTGAATGGTCATCGAATTAAGCACTACTTTAGAGGGGACATACCACAAATGGATGTCCCGGATCTCCAAACCTTCCCCAAGGACAAATGAATTCGGGGATTGGGTCAATCTTAGTGACCCTAAACAAGCGCTTCGTGGGAGGTACCCCATGCTTATCCGTAGTAATATTATGTAGTAATGAATAAGTGTTTTTTGTTGTTGTGAGAGGTGTGCCTCTTTCCATTCTCGTTTGCTTGAGTTTTTGTGATTGTCCAGGATTGTCCCAGATTTTTTAAGCCTCTCGTGCTCGCGGTTTTGTCCTTCGATCACAAGAGCTTCAAATCCTCAGGTTCATTTGGGAAATCTAATATCCTAATCTAATCGACTAACGTTTATCTTTAAGCATACTTAATAAACGACTTAGGATTTACGTAGAGACCCTTCTAAAAACATTGAGGACAATGTTTAATTCTAGTATGGGGGGATTTATCGATTTGATTGTGCCTGCAGCCGTTGTTTTTACGTAATCCCGTTTTTAGCACCAAAAATTCAAAAAAAAAATGAAAAAATTTAAAAAATTTCAAAAATAAAATAAGTGTTTTGTCACAATTTTGACTTTCCAGCTGGGTAGAATAAGAATAAATTTTGACTCGATCGAGCGTGTTGAGCTCTAGCTCGTTCCTTAACGTTTAGGCTAAGCGTTCGCGGATTTTTGCGAAGAACAAAAAATGATAGAGTTGATTATGAGTTGGATGCTAAACAAGGATTAGTTGGAAATCTTAAGAGCTCATGTATGTAATTTGTGGCTTTTTCTCCCATGAGCTTCTAACCAGATTAATAATACGTGCTATTTTTGGAGATTAAACTTAAATCAACAATTTTTATGAAGTATATAGCAAAAATTTTAGTCTTAGTTCAAACTTATACTTGAAATTTTCAAAAAGAAGTCTTCTCTATAAAAAATATATATAATAAATATAAACTGTGGGCTGATAAAAGTTTGCTGCATCTTGCCGGCTCAAAACCGATGTTACAGCCTTCTAAAGAAAGCCCATAGTAAGAATAAAAATCCGAGACTGATAAAAGTTTGCTGCATCTTGCCGGCTTACAACCGATGTTGCAGCCTTCTAAAAGGTCGAGGGTTACAATTGCATCAATGTTTGATATTAAGTGTGAATTAATAAATAGATCTCTTTTTGTTAAATTTAAATATGCTTTTGAACTTTGACTATTTCATTTTAAGTTTTTAAATAAGCTATGTATATACGGGAAACCTAAGAGTTTTTGAAACCTAAGGTCCGTGAGTCCCGATACTAGTCTCTGTGGGGTGTCAAAAGCCTGGTCACTTAGCCGTAAGGTTGGGATGTGCCGAGACGAAAATCGCTACATGGAATGATCTCGCCTTCAAACTCATTATTCTCGGGTGGAACGTGAAACATAGAATTTTGCAAAACATTGATCCATGGTTGAAATTCAAAATAGCACATTCACCTAAGATATAATAATTATCGGGAGTGAAAAGTTCACAAGTTGCAAATATGAGTAGTGTTAGCATCTTAACTGATATTTAACGGTGATTTCGTTTTAAGCTTGGTTTGGAGCCAGTGAAAAGTCAGGGACGATGAATTTATCCTTTTTGGGGCATTTTCGGATCGAAATGCTTCTTGTTCTATGATCCCTAACGGTTATGAAAATAACAAAAGTCAAATAAGTTAGTAGTTGTTAGATATTAGAAAAAGACTCGGTCACCCGTGTATTTTACTGTTTATTATAACTTGTAGTTTAATAGTTAATCGTATGATTTTCGGTTTCGAACCGGGTACTAAAACCCGGTTCTTTGTAAGAACAATAAAAGCCTCTTCCAACTTTGGAAGAGGTGGGCTAGTCATTATTCACTTACATTTTACACATAGAGCTTTCTCTCTCTAGAAATTATCTCTCCATGTGTTTCTCTCTCTAGAAACTAGCCAAATCTAAGAATCATCATCCGGGCTGTGAGATATGATACCATACAATTGGTATCAGAGCTATGTGGTGATTTCGTGAGCTTGTGTGCGTTTTAATCTTGATTAAATCGTGTTCTTTAGTTACTTTTTGGATTTTTGGTTCGAAAATCAAAACTCATATTTTTGAGCTTAGATGTGTTTATTGTTATGTTTTTAAGCAAGATCTAGGCATAAGGTAACTAGTTGTGCAAGAAAAATCAAGGTTCAACGTCAAAAAGGGTGTGTTTTTGGTGATTTTGTTGGAAAAAGTCGTGTTTTGCTCGAAGTTACCTTTCTGCTTGAAGAAAGAGTAATATACAGGGGGTGACCGAGTTTTTTTCTAATATCTAACACGCTTTTTGGGAGGCAACCCAATGTTTACTTTTCCCGCAAATTAGGAGTGTCGTGTATGTTTTAATTCTTCACTGTTTGTTTTATTATGTTGGAGTTATCTTGTAATCATGCTTTGCATT
>BQNB010186209.1:0-12148 GCA_026074375.1 Tanacetum coccineum
CAAGCAAACGCGTATAATACTAAAAATAAATAGCATAGTTATCGACGTCGTCAATGGCTTGAAAACACAGGGTGTTATAATGGTGCTTGAGGTGATAGCTTGCTTAGATTAATCTCAAACCAATGAGCATGGTTAGATATTTAAGTCCTCTATAACTTTTAGTTTTACATATTTAGGGGTCACTATACAAAAATTTAGAGATAACAGCCATTTACTACAGGTGTGCAGAATCTGCGCACCTTTCGGCTATAACTAATTTATCGGACATCGAATCGGGTTGAGTCAACCAGAAAAATGATCACAAGACATAGGGCTACAACCTAGTATTTTTACTTAATATTCAGAACCTATTGATTTTTCCCAGATCCTATGTTTTATCAATTGATCAGATTTTTTGAAAACTATGAATTAATTTAAGGGTGTAACGGGTTTCCTATGGTTTTATGATTTTGGTTTAGGGTTAGATGAATTAGGGTTTTAGGTTTAGGGTTTAGAAGTTGTACATTGAGTGTCGTAGCTTGTAAAAAAGTGGTAGTAAAGAAACTAGAATGAAAACGGAGGTAAAACGGCTATTTTGAAGGTTATGCTTAATGAACTTGTACATTGTGCTTAAGATGAGTTGTACATTATTTTTAGAGTGTAAAGTTATTCAAATGTTATGTATTGATACTTGTATACATGCTTTGGATACTTGTACATTCACTTTATATGTATACATTACATATAATTAGGGTTTTGATATAAACGTTTAACGTTTAAAGCCTCTTTTGATAAAAATGATATTAGGGCATAGACTTGACATATTAGAATGTATACATGACATAAACATAGATATAGATGGCATAAGTAGGTTGTGTGAGCTTGTTCAGTTTGCTATGTAAATAATGTTACCTAATAGAATGTAATAAAGCGAAAAATTTCCCTGTACAAAGGTGATCATAATAATAGGTTGATATTACATTGATGAAAATTTTGGGTTGTTATACCAAGTAACCCCTAAAAGCCCCTGACCAAACACAGCCTAACTTAAGATCCGTAACATTTGAATTAGTCATCTAAATCATTTTCATATACATAAAAAATACAAAGTGAATTGAATAGAAAATAAGTTCATACTAGCAAAGACGACAAATAAAAGTGTAAACTCTAGGATCGTTGTATCAATGGGGCATCGTGACCTTGTGAGGGGCAATGCATACTGCCGTGTGACTCATAAAGAGTAACATCTTCATCGTGAGGTTATTAACGGCTACCAAGTGGTGCTTGCACGAGTGTTTTTGTGCTCAGTTGGGGGACGGTTTGTAGAATTTTGGTTGACATGGGAGTAAAGTTTTGATTTCTTGAGGGTTTGTAAAACTTTTTCCAAAAATTCATTAAAAGGTAAAAACCATTCCTTATAAAAGCGAAAAAATAATTTGTGCAGAATAAACATTCAGAAACTATAAGTTTCAACAAACACTGAGGGAATATATTTCTTGTATGATAGAATAAATACCACTTGTTTAAGCACATATGTACTTAGTTATAATGTAAAGAAAAAATAATGTAAGTTTTGCCTGCTATCTAGACTAGGTTCTGTAAATGCTATTATTACATCTACTTTAACCTTATATAAATGAGGCTCCGCCTCATAAAAAAGACGAGTTGTTTTGGTTATATGCAAGATTATACTTTATCAAAAAAAATTCAATATAAACCCAAAATTTATGAAAGACCAAATGAACCAATCCTAGCAATTCATCTTTTCATCAAATTAAAAAAAAGTCTACTTTCCACATCTTTTTTAAAAATTAAATATCTCACACATCATTAATCGTTACGCAAAATGAACCATACCATCGCGACGATAATTAAATCATCTTTTTGTAGAGGGTTACTTTTATATATACTTTCAACTAACTTTTTTTCCGATTTTTTCGGTTACATCTGGAAAAATCACAAGTGATTTGTATTACAAATCACATGTGATTTTATAAAATCACATGAAATCAGATGTGATTTGTGATCCAAATCACATGTGATTTTTCGAGACGTAACTAAAAAAAATCTAAAAAAAAGTTCATCGAAAGTATATCGAAGTGCGTGTCTGCTGAAAGATAAAAAAAATACTCATTGCGATGGTGTATTTTTTACTGTTTGACGATTTATCGTTTGTAAGATATTTTATTTTTAAAATAAGATGAAAAGTTAGTTTTTTCCTTATTTTAATGAAAAAAAAATGACTGACTAGGATTGATTAATTAGGTCTTTAGATAATTTGAATCTACCTTAATCTCAAATCTACTCTATCATTGTGTTAAAACTAGGGCTGTAAACGAACTGAACGTTCAGTGAACATTTCATGAACCGTTGGGTGAAAAGTTCGTTTATGTTCGTTTATTTATTAAGTAAACGAACATGAACATTATTTTACGTTCGTTTAGTTATATGAACGAACATGAACAAAAGTCACTTATGTTCGTTTATGTTCATGAACGTCCGTTTATGCGTTCATTAACGTTGATTTATGTTCATTTATTTGTTTATGTTCGTATATCATAATTTTTAATTGTATTCTTCTAAAACTGATATGTTTATACAAAACAACACTTATTAAACAAAATATTATGCATAATTTGATAAAGCTTATGTTTTTTTTTCTACGTTCATTTATGTTCGATCGTTTTAGGTTTGTTTAGTTTCTTAATGAACGAACATAAACGAACATCATTTAATTCCATTTACGGCTTTCAATTTTTTATTTATGGAAATTTAAGGCTAAACAAATCAAATTTGTTAAATCTATACTTTCAACCTATTTTTGAAAATGTTGAAAAATTAAGAAGTACAAATCCTTATGCACGTTGTACAATCTTTTTATGCAACCAACAAAATTTTATCAAACAATTTAACACCCTCTTTAAAAGCAATTAAAAAGACTGTTACATTCCAAGTTACAAAACATAATGTACAATCTTTTTATGCAAGCAATAAATTCTGCCAAACAATATAACGCCCTCTTTAAAAATCATTAAAAAGACCGTTACATTTTATCACTATAAATATAACTACAATCCATTTCACACACACACAAACACAGACACAACAACAAAAATCCCACTATTCTCTCATCTCATAAAAACTATCATCCACCACCCCTCATTACGCCGGCCCTACCACCGGACGTCACTACCATGCCGGACGTCACCACCACGCCGGACGCCACCAACCGCTGTTTTTCACCGGCTTTTGCCCCCGTCTTTGCCGATCTCTAGCCGGAATGACCGGCTGCCGCTCTCCCCAACTTTAGCTTGACCACCATCTGCTGCCAACCGCTGCTACCTTATCAACATGATGCACGTGACTGTATCTCTTTCTCTCTTTCTTTTTCCATGGCTCGATGTTCTTTGGTGAGTTTTTCTCCACTTTTTCATCTTCTCCTTTTTGATCTATAAAACCATATGGATGTCTACCTGGTTTTTTTTTCTTTTTTGTTGTTTTTTGGTTTAGGTGATTGCAGGATTTGGTGTTGGATAAAAGGAAATTTTGAAGATCGATGATGAATACATGAAAAGGAAATTTTGAAGTTCGATGATGAATACATGGGGGACAACTTTTTATTAAAAAAAGGAAAGCATGGGGGACACATATAATATTGGTTGCGGCATTTCAAATTTTTATTGTCTCTTTATTTTTGATAGTCTTTATTTTTGATAGTCATGGTAATGATGTGTTCTTTTGTGTCCTTTTTTTGTAAATTAGTTATTTTTGGTATAAATGGTGGTTAATGGTTATGATTAATGCTAATTTTTGTAACCATCGACATTTAATTGTGTGTAAATGCCTTTATAGTTTCAGTTATAAAAAAATCAAAAGCCTCTTATGATAAATGTTATTTATGATGGAGTTACAACTCTTATGATCAATGTTATTTATGATGAAGTTACATAATCAATGCTATTTATGATGAAGTTACAACTCTAATGATCAATGCTATTTATTTTAGAGTTACAATGCTATATACTTGGGTTAAAACAAGCGCCAAATTTTCGAGACCAAGATTGATCTTTATAGAACAAGATTCGTGCATCGCACCAACCCCGACTACATAAAGAGTTTAGCACCATTTCTTGAAAATGTAGGAATGTTGAATGTTGAATAATAAATTCAGCCATCAATACATTTATAACATTGTAACAGCCCATTTAATTCATCATTATAACGGCCTCCAATAGTTATTAAAAAATGTAACCGCTAAAAATCATTAATATAGATAATTGTTATTACCGTGTCCACCATATAAATCCACACAAACCATTTCATATATCTCACACACAAATGTTATTTTACAGCAAAAGATAATCTCTCAATATACACTCACTTTCACTCCTCAACTCTTACGGGTAGTTTCTGCAGATATTCTTTATATTCTTGTTAGATAAACGCTTATTTTGAACGTTATACGAAATATTTGCCACAATATCACAATATCGCATATTGTTAATAATCTACCACTAAGAATTCCCGCTGCAACGCGCGGGTACTCGTCTAGTATAGCCTTAAGTAAAAAAGCTAACTATCCTTTTACGAATAAGTAATATGAAACACCAAAACATAACTTTAGTTTTTTTATTAGAACAAAAATACTCTAAAAGCACTTTTTGATATGTATTGTGTAAGTTTGTAACAGACCTTAGTTAGTACTAGCAGGGTACCCGTGCAATGCGGCGGCGGGTACCCTATGACTATATTTTGCGGCGAGCAAATGTTATTCGGTTAAACGTTTTTTAACAATAATTGTACAAATGAATGATAACTTAAACTAAAATAACTTTAAGCAATAACAATGCAAAGTATTTCATATCCAAATAAACTAAGGTCCAAACGAAAGAAGGGAACATAAGTAGCAACTTTGAAACATAAGTTAAAATAGACGGGTATCCGCTTGTTGCGGTGACGGGTTCCTGTATAATTTAATTTTCTGGCGAGGGACTAGGCGAGGTTCAAAGGCCAGAAGAATCTTTGATGACTGAATCTATTGTGTGTGAAATATGATTAGTTTGTGTTGTAGCTTTTTTATTCTTTCATAAACCATGAGCTTTTTTATATTAAGATTTTTTAACTGACATTTTAATGTATATCAATAATATTTTTTCAGTTTTATATGTTACAAATATTGATATGGTGGTTACACAGTTTTCCCATTAAATCACTTATTTATCATTAATATAACCGTTACAAGTTTTGAGTTTACATGATGATAAATGAGATGTTACAAAAGGGATTATAATAAGCAATGAAAGCATTAGTTTGTGTTGTAGCTTTTTGATTTTTTTATAAACCATGAGTTTTTTTTATATTAATATCTTTTAACTGACATTTTAATATATATCAATAATATTTTTTTTCAGTTTTATATGCTATAAATATTGATATGATGGTTACACAGTTTTTCCATTAACTCACTTATTTATCATTAATATAACCGTTACAAGTTTTGAGTTTACATGATGATGAATGAGATGTTACAAAAGGGATTATAATAAGTAATGAAAGCATTAGTTGTAACGACCAATGCTTTTAATGACACATAAAATTCTAGGCTTTTAATTATATGTGTATGTATTGATTCCATAACAAAAGTAAAACGAATCTATACTAATTTGTTAATTTCTTTTTTAAGTATTGTTTTTTGTCTTAATTTTTTTAAGACTTATTTTTATAGAAACTCCTAAATACATCATAAAGTAGTTAAGAATAACCGTTATAAGTTTTGAGGTTACGTGATGATAAATGAGATGCTACAAAAAGGATTATAATAAGCAATCACAAAATAAAAGATGATAATAAAAAGTTTAATAAATACATATGCTAAACTTTTTAATACGTTAGATACCTAGTTTGCAAAAGCATTAATCATAAATGTTCTAAAACCAAAAAAACAATTATATGATCTCAAATCAAGTGATTCGCATATACACAATATAATTTGCATTTTTCTTGACTGTGACCGCCTCGTGAACGACTCGTGAGACCATTAAGCATTCTCACTCAACACAAAACCAGCAAGCTTCATTCTCTTTATCGTCCCTACGACTTGGGGACATTGAAATAGCTTATACAAATCATACCAAAGAAAAGATAATGCAATAAATAATAAGATTTTTCTATGGTGTTCTATGCTACAAATGACTACACAACACTTTCACGTATCATCTCCTCATTACCAAGATTATTCGATCCGACTCGAATCCACCTCGAGTCTGAATCATAAACCAAGAAAAAATATCTGACCAAATTGGTATGATTTCCACCCCCGCTATCAACATCTTGATATACCCTGTGAGCATCACTAACCACTTATCGATACCTGCACTAATCACTTATCGATACCTGCAAGAATAACATTAATAATCTACTGAACAACCCAAAATTTTAAAATAGGTTAGCAAGATCTAACACCTCGTTTCTTTCTCAGGCAACCACAAATTAATTTGTATGCCGTTGTCCATAAATGTCATCACGTGTAACATTAGTTAAAGAAACATGAAAACTTAAATGAGGAAGAAGAAACTAACCGTAGTGGTTTCGGTGTATTGTGGCGGAGGAGGATGAGATGGTGGCGACCGAAGAGGATGTGATGGTGTATTTGAGAAGATGGTTTATTATTTTATTTTATTTTGATTTTATATCCTTGTTATTATGGGATGTTACAATGTTAGCTTTTACAATAAGTTGTATCAATGACAACAGTTACAATTTGACTGAATTGATGACACATATCAATGTTAACAGTTACAAGTTGACTGTATTGAAAAATGTATATGGTGAACAACATTGACTAAGGATTTGTTACTTTCCTATTAAGGAAATGTTTTTTACTTAATTTTTAAGACTTCTTTATTTAGAAATAGGCTAAATGCTTTATAAAGTAGTAGAGATGAAGGTCACCTCGAAATATTTAACTCAACTCAAATGCTCCTTCTATCCCAAAAGATACTTATTTCTTGTCTAGAAAGGATGCACTTTATAGATTATGTTCATCCGACATGATCAGCGTCATCCAACAAGCCATTGATGCTAGTGTTAAACTTTTCAACACATTTGATGTCTATGAGCCTCATACTAATATCTTACTTGGAAAGGTTAGATGAAAACTACTTTTTTTCTTTTACTGGATCCTAAAAGAAGGTTACTTATGTGACTTATAATCTTGTGTTGGGCCAATTCAGTGTCTAATTGTCCCTTGTACTTGATTTGTATGAAATATATCCTAAGTATAAAACAAGTCGCTAAACTTAAAAAAGTTCAGCGAGTCATCCTCAAGATGTTCTTCAGAGTCTAGAAGAAAGACGCATCATAACCTGAGGCGGACCTCAGCGAGTGAAGAAAGAACCAAGATCAGGATGATGGAGTCAGTGAGTATTGGCAAATGGCTCACTGACTCCCAAAGACCATCTCTGAAGTGAAGACATGAAGATATTGGCGGGAACTTCCTAAATGCAAAAAGCATGGAAGACAAAAAGGTACAGGAGTAGTTATAAAGTACTAGGTGGCTATAAAGCAAATAGTTAAAATATCTATTTGCTTTAGTACTTTATTAAAAGCTTCTCTTAGAAGCTTTGTATTTCTCACTATATATATGTGGGCTTGTAGTAGGAGATGGTTAAGGATTCTTACACAGAAAACACACAATGTAATATTATAGTGATAGGGTTCTCCTCCCATTGGTTTATGAGTAAAGCTATGAACAATGGGAGTTTTATTTGTCATTCAATATCCCGGTTGTTGGTCCGCAAACAACCGGGTGCTCTTGTAAATCATAGATTCTTATAAACGTTGAAAAGTATAAATGATGTTATTAGTTAACCAAATGTGTCTCGTAGGTAATATAATCACATATTACACGATTGTCAAGGACCAACATCTTAAGTTTTGGAACTGATTATACCAGTTTCACTACATGCAAATGCTCAAAATACTGTTAGATTATCGATTCAATTGAACATACAGATAATCAATGTTATGTGTCAAGAGAGATTGCGTCGATGGTAATACACCAATGTCTAGTGTAAAAAAGTATGGTGTACTATAATGAATACTTTTTAGTTACATACTGGCTTTCAAAGGTGCGGAGGCGAGACAAAGTGAAAATGCGGGATACTTATTTTGAATCAGTCATATCTCATCTGAATGAAATGGGCTTTCGTAACTGGTGACATGTCTATGTTACAGGAAGCATCTACGGTTTTGCTTAAAACGGCCTGAAAGTTGACATGCATTGACTCTTTACTACATTCACCGGATTGATGAGACATCCAATCCCTAGCAAAATACAGTTTCTCCTTATACACACTCAATAAGACTTATTTAGGAGCGACCCCAAGCCGATTTCTTATAGGATACACTAGTCACGACGCTTAATACGTTTTGTCAATGAATTGTAAGATTATGTCTCGATAACCTTATTACTTGGTTACAGCAGTTTTATGACTAGCGCGTAAATTATGTTAATGTTAGGTATTTTGTAAACTTATTTAGATTGGAGCTTAACAATTAGCTGAAGAGGGGTAAGATAAAATACGTTGTTTATAGAAACATAGCTTCACCCTGAAACCATTAGAGGGCACTTCGACTGTTCATCCTCAATAACTACGGCTTCAAGCTTGATGACTGGTCCCTTGTGGACTAGAAATGCTGAGGAACAAGTTTGTCTAATTGCTGAAGTTTACTATATTCTCATTATTATCGATGACCTTTTTGTTGATTAGAAAGTCTAACGTTGACTTTTGTTATTTGGAAAATATCTTTTGAGAGCTTGTGGGCTATCGGGGGTTTGATTGTTCCATTTTCCCCTCTGGTAAAAGGGGTTTATTTTCCTCTCATTAACGGTTTTGTTCGAATAATTCTTGTAGTCAAGATTTACTCCCCCTGACAGGGTAAATAATATTTTCATTTTGATTATTTGAAAAGAGGAATGGTCAATTGGTTCATAACAGGAAAAAACTTATCTGTTTGACCTTTATGATATAACAAATGTGACTTTATGATGGCGGGAATTGCCAAATATTAGTTTTTAATTGTTTGCATATCAATGTCCTAAAGGGCTTTCAGGTGTTTGAGATTAGTTGCATAACATGGTTTTGTTGTGGAAAAACTTCACTCCAAATGGCTACATATAAGGGAGGTGTAAATGTTTGGCCACATCAAAACATTAGCTATTGGCGTGGGGTGGGTCCTATACCAAGGGGAGGATATGTGTCCTATACCTGGCACATCAAAGATCGAGAATTTCAAGCAAACATCAGAGTTGTATCTTTTCAAGAAGTACGCGATATTGAGAGTGGTAAATATTTATATAACCGACCTTTATAAGTAAAATTAGTATAAGACGTCATAGGACTAGACTTAACGAGGGCAAAATCATAGCAGAGTGGTAACTCATTCTTCATGTTATTGGAGGAGAGTTGCCAAAAAAGATTTTATAACGGGTTCAGGGAGCATGCATGCGCTCAAGGATATCGTATTATAAATGTACAAAGAGGCAGATATTAATTTTGAAATATGTTTTCATGTGCTTACGTCTTGATGTTTTTGTAAAATGGTAACTTAGGTCTCTATGACTTCAGCTCTGATACCAATCTGTCACACCCCAAAAATCGAACGGCAGCGAAACGGTTAAACATTGAGGTGCGACGTCAAGGAACAAAATACAAGTCACAGAAAACAACCTCAAAAAGAGACGTTTTAAAATATGTTTTCACAATCGACGCTTTTAAAAATCATCAAAGTTGTTGTGACATGGTCCAAACAGCTTTAAAATAAACAATGTATTGAAAGTATTAAAGTTTTGTCGAATGTATACAAATGTAGAGTCTCTAGTACATATCCGTGCGGCTTCCCTCCGAGCAATAAACCTGAAACACCTGAGATAAGACATGCTAAAAAGTCAACACAATGGTTGAGTGAATTCATAGGTTTATGTAACGAAATCAAGTTTGGCAGAGTTATTAGTTCATATTTGACAACGAATACAATATCATATTAAGACGATATATATAGCATCTAAGTCATGCACTCAAAACTGACAGTATATATCCATAATGTTTATTTAAGTTATATGTGATTGGGACCCACTTCGTGTAGGTAATTGAGACATATATGTAGAGTTACAAAGTATAGTGCGGTTGGGTTACCTTTATAGGCTAACACAAACGATTTGTCGAATCCCGATTGGCTATACACAATATTCGCGTTCTTACGATATGTGATTAATGGTTCATGATGTGGGAGACTTATGGCATGAAGGGACTTAGACACAAGCAATAATATATTCAGGAAAACATACAGTTTTGAAATTAATTGTCCGTAAGTAGATGTTTAGCATATCAACAAAGAACTTGTGTTCAAATTTGTAAAATTAGCATGTATCTCCTCGTTTGAGTTTTTTAAAAAGTTAAGTAAGTAAAGGCGTGGCTATGAACTCACCTTTGCAATAAGAGAAATAGCAAAACACGGATCAACATATAACAACTAGGGAAAATCCTCGGAGACGGCGAGCGCCTTTTAGCAATATGATATAAATATCGAGAATATACGTCGAGAAGCCGAGAGAAATCCTAAAAGCAAAATAAAGTCGCGCCTTAGGATTTATAAATATTACGCGAACAAATGTTATCAAGTTTTTATAAAGTTTTTATATTGATTATAACATTTGAGATGTACATCTTATAGATATAATTACGTTAAAGACAAAATGACTAGACTATGTTTTTAGACTAGTTTTGAAGAGGTTAAAATAGATAGGGGCCAAAAGTGTTACTTTAAAAATCTACAATATTTATTTGTATCCATTTAAGAAAATCAGTGACTAAAATGTAAATTTTTATTTCTAATGCATGAAAAGGACGTGAAGACTAGTTATCTATTTCTTTTACTTTGTTGACTTATATGGCGTGTTACATATTCAAAGTTTAATTATCATGCATGCATGGTGTCACAATTTAACCATACACGGATATAGAAAATATAGGACTAAAGTAACTAAAATCTTACAATACTAAGAAATATGGGACCCACTTGATGTTTGTTTGGTTTAGCTTAAATCAGCAAAAGACATATGTGTCCATCATTGGAAGTGATCAATTTCAATCCAAGTATAACTAAGAACCACCATTCTGTAAACGTTAATGATGTATAATTCTATGGTTTAGTTTAATTATCATATCCTCTACAGCTTAATGTAACAAGTTACTAACTACCGATGATGATATATATTATGTAAGATTGATATATTATGGTTTCAAAATACCTCCGAGCCAAACAAGGATGCATTAGATGGAAATCGAAGGCGAGTCGGAACACCAACTGGAACACAAATGTTAAGATCCAAAGTGTCAAATAGTAACCCAAAACATAAACGATAAACGCAAACCGATCGTATTCACCGCGAGCAGACTTGATGTGTGCTAAAACACACATCATTTTTACCCCGTAAAACACTATTAATCGGACTAAAAATGCTAAAATATGAATAATTATCTTGCAAATATGTTTGTTTGGTATTTTATGTTTTGCAGGTACTATGGATTGAAAACAAAGAAAAAAGGGTATTTTCGGGTTCATTTCGATCAAGAGTGCTTAAAATTCAAGATTACGACAAAGTGATGAAAAGTCCCCGAACATGTTATTGGAAAGAGTGCGAGATTACGAGTTCAACGGTGTCCTCGGATCTTATTGGGCCAGCACGTAACCCACTTAATGGGCCGGACCAGCCCAAATAAGCAAAAGCCCAACAAAAAGCCCAATAGAAAAATAATATCTGAATTATAAAAGAGTGGTGACGTCAGCCTTACATCACCCTCACATGCCACCTAATTAAATCAAAATGAGGTCACATGACAGAGCACTAGTAATGGATGGACGAGTAAGAATTGGCCACGTGGCGGAGCATATCGGTATAAATTTTCAATTCAAATGCAAAGAATCAAACGGACGAAAGTATAGCGTGCGAGTTAAGCAGGCCACGTGTTCCTCAATGATTGGTGGATCCACGTCATATTGTCCAAGGTGGCTGATTGGTGGTTTTCACACTATGTATATATAATATAATAAAATATAAAATATATATTAGTCTAAAAATTAACAAGATCAATGATACCGAGAAGTA
>BQNB010186212.1:0-12148 GCA_026074375.1 Tanacetum coccineum
ATCCTACTTAATAATTTCCGATGCAATACGCGTACTCCCAAAACCATCAAGATGGTGGATGACATGACAATGCATGTGCTCTAATGAGTATGGGACGAGTGTTCCAAACTCGTCTTTGGAGACAGGGAGAAAAACAAAATAAGGAATATCGACCTAGAGTTCAAGATAGTTAATGAGTACTCGGTTAGAGTAAACAAGGTAAAGGTCTCTATGAATGAGTCAACACAGCGATTATCACATCAATCCTCCTATTACAAGTCCCGCCCATACAAGACTTGTAATACTTAGATTCATACATAATCCCATGTAAACAAAACTGTAACGGGTTTTGTTAACATAGCAATTATCATATCAATCCTCATATTACAAGTCCCGCCCATACAAGACTTGTAATACTTAGATTCATACATAATTCCATGTAAATAAAAATTATGACGGTCTCCGTGTAATATGATATTGTGTAAAGCTATGAAGAAAAATAATATTCTTAGAGACCATTGTTTAACTTACAATGTCTGAGAACGAAATGAGACCATTGTGCAACTCACAATGTTTAAGAAGTAAAATGAGACCATTGTGTAACTTACAATGTCTGAGGTATAAATAAGACCATTGTGCAACTCACAATGTCTTAAGCATATATATTATATATATGTATGTCATGTAAGCACTTAAGGTAACAAGTAACCTAAGCAAGTAAGCAAGTAGTCTGTATACATTTTAAAAATGTTTATTGTGATGCAATGCTTGTGAAAACGGTTATAGTTTAGGGTAAAATATGCAACCTAGTTCCCCATAACCAGTGCTCTGATACCAATCTGTAACACCCCCAAAAAATGTGTCGCAGCGGAAATGTGTCCGGGGGCGTTACTTTATAACACACGACGCTAGATACAAAAGTACGACCTCTAAATGTGTTGTTTGAAAAGTAATCTCGTTGATTTCCTTGAAATTGATATAACATTTATCCCATAATTGCATCACAATAAATAGCCTGAAAACAACCCAATGAGATTTGATCATTTGTATGTAAGTAGAAATCCATGCATGAAATCTTGTCAAATTTAGACTCCAGTGCATATCAAGTAGGCCAAGTATCTAATTCACCTAAGAAAAACATGCTTAAAAAGTGTCAACATAAAGTTGGTGAGTTCATAGATTTGTTTAAGTATAAATGTTGAACCGCAATTGTTCAAAGCATGTATGATATTTATATATATATCACCAAAATGTTTCAAGTATGTATTGCCACTTTATTCAACGCACAGTAAATATCCATGTCAGTATAAAACCATGATTACAATTACTCTAAGTTCATAAAACTGCAACGTAGACTTGTATGTATGCCATTTTATTCAAGGCACAATAAGAGTGTACCCATCGTAGGTGTTCCCTCCAAGAACATCCGAGAATTAATGGAAATAATATGTACCCATCATAGGTGTCCCCTCCAAGAACACCCGGGCATTTATGAAAATATTCATGTGTATGTAATTGTTGGCCCTGAAGACTCAACCAATCGTATTCCGACATGTTATAACGTTCGTTTGCCCAGTGATAGCTAATCACCCGAACGTGGATTGTCAATCCCGAATAGATCTATTTCATAACATTCACGCTCACCCTCCAAGTGATTTACAGTTCATGCAACCTAAGCTAATCCGTAATCATAAAAGTATAGTATGTGTTTACGTTCAAAAATTAAACCAAGTATTGTATCTCCTCGCGAGATATATAAATGAGTATGTAAACCAAACAGGTAATCAACCATGTAAAATGCATTTGCAAACAAGCATGTTCTCACCCCAAAATATATGAAAAACAAGTAAACATGGGGGCTATAAACTCACATTGATGATGAAGAACGATTGGCGGGAATGTACACATTGAGTACAAGACAAAACGGAAACTGGAACGGCTCGACCAAGAAGTTGCAGCTTAACTTAACTGCTAAGTCCCACTAGCCTAGGATAATGAATTTGGGTTTCCCGATGGATAGTCACCTCAACGCGACACGTTGATAAAAGATTTAGATTTCAAGTTGTAGTAGTTTGGTGGTTGGTTAAATAAAATAAATCGAAAGTAACGCAAAGTATGTAATATATTCCGTATATATTACTTATGAAAAATAACAATTATATAACTCATACTGTGAATTATATGACAAAGACAAACAATCCAAGGATTAATATGAAATGTATAATACTTTGCAAGTATTATATAAGAAGTGTGAGTAAATAATTAAACCAAACAGGTTGACATGTTTTCGGAAATCACCACTTAATTAAATAAAAGTTCTTGTATAAAAGTAAACACATGTTTAAAGTCTTTACTTTTTCTATTAATCGGGAATTATAAAATAATATTTTATAATTTAGTATTCGTTTCCTCGGCGGGTCTTAGTTAAACTAGTTGTCCCATTTACAAAAGTGTAGTTCTCGTTCATTTATCTGGTTATTGTATAATTACAAATTAACGATCTTAAGACTATATAACTTCATCTTTTATCGGTTTTTCTAAGATAATAGAAATTGTAACGAAATTTATTAAGTATAATAATTTATATAAATGTCGTCATGACCTTTTCGTTTAAACCACATTTTCCATTTTTATGAAATTCAATCCATGTCGTAATTTTACTCGCGTTTTAATGTTTCAAACACCCGCGTGTTTTAGATATAATATATATATATATATATATATATATATATATAAAACACGCGGGTGTTTTTTAATCCATGGTTTATATTTATAAAATCTTACGATATATTAATCGATTTATACCATCAACCGCACCCTTGTTGTTTTCTACTAACCCAAACGCACCCTATGTCGTTTCGCTAAACCAAACGCACCCTTAGTTTGAAACTGTCAAACCAAACACGCCCTTATGTGTCTTTCTTAAACCAAACACACCCTTGGTGTTAAATCTGCCAAACCAAACACACCCATTGGGTGTTTCTGCACAACCAAACACGCCCTTATTGCAATTCAGTCCAACCAAACGCACCCTTGTGCGGATTCTGTCCAACCAAACGCACCCCTGTGCGGTTTCTGTCGAACCAAACACACCTTATGATGAAGCTGCCAAACCAAACACACTCTTAGTGTGTTTTTTCTAACCCAAACGCACTCTATGTCGCTGAACAACACAAACACCCTTTAGTGCCGTTTTGCAGCCAACCAAACGCCCCTTATGCTGTTAATAACAAACAAAGACCACACCTAATCTGTACACCCAGATACCAAACGCACCCTCATCGGTGGTTAATAACAGCCAAACGCACCCTTTGGTGCTATTAAACCAACCAAACGCACCCGTGGCCGGTGGCTGCCAAAACAAACGCACCCTAATGCTGTCACGCAGCCAACTAAACACCTTTTTTGGGTTTTTAAGCAACCCAAACGCACCCTCATTGGTGCATAGAAAAACCAAACGCAGCCCTTACTGCTGCCGTAAATCCCAACGCACCCTTTAGGCTGGAACCACGAAACCAAACGCACCATAGTTGGGCTGAGGACGAACTAACCACACCCCTTTTGGTGTTTTATAACAACAAAACGCACTCTAACTGTTGAGGTTTAGCCACAGAATCAAACGCACCCTTGTGGTGTTATCACAAACCCAACGCACCCTAGTCGGGTTGAGAACAGAACCGGACCCACCCTAATGGGTTATAATAACCCAACGCACCCTATTTTGGTGTTGCTGCCAAACCCGACGCACCCCTGGTGCTTATAAGAAAAACAAACGCACCCGTGGTGTTGAAATAATAACCAAACACACCATGTGATGGTGGTGTGGTGATGGGGGATGGTGGTCACTGTGGTGATGATGACAGTGGTGACGTGATGATGATGATGATGGAGGCGGTTGTGGTGGTTAATGGTGGTGGATATAGGCGGGTGGTGGCACATGGGTGGTGGGGATCGTGATTGGGAAACTTTAATCTTGGTGAAAAACGCGTCGGAAAACTTTCGGCGACGGCGGTGGTGGCCGGAATCCGGCGGTGGCTGCCGGAAAAAGAGTTGAGAGGTAAGTGAGTGAGTATAAAACAAAAATGAAAATGAGATAATTGTTTATATAATTTTATTTTATATATAAAAGTTAGAAACAAAAATTGCAAGTCCAAATAGTCTAGGGATTATTTTAGTAAATATTTCCACAGGACCAAAAGTGGAACTTTAGGTGTTAATATAATGTTCGGTGACCAGCTTGGGACTAGTTAAAGAATGATTCATAACACAAACTTGCGCCATTGCGTTCAAATAATTTTTTCCCACAAAAAAACGAGTATTCACTCGACTAATTTTCATAAACGTTTTATAAAATTTATTTAAAACGTTTATTATTTATTTGTGTATTACTGATAAACTTTGTCCGTAAAATGATTTTTTTTACTCGAATATTTGCGTCTTCAACAAACGTTACTGAATAAAATGATGACTAATTTATTAAATATTTTTGATTATAATAAAAAAATTAATTAAAATATAATTTAATTATTATTCTTGTATCAAAAATCTGCGACGGCATTTCAGCCACTTTCTGACTGTTTTTCGGGTCTCGGGCAAAACTATAAGTTTTCCGAATGTCGAGGTACATCAAATGTTTTAGAGTCTGGTGTCGTGAAAACGTATTTAGTCGAGTTCGTTTTTGATAAGTCCACTTAGGAATAACATATATCTTGTTCGTTTTCAAGTCAAATAAGTTAAAAATAACTTTGCACATGAGATATGAAATAATAAATATGATTTATTATTTAAAATATGTTCCGAAAACTTTATCGGTTACGCGGTAATCGCTTTTATGTGACAATAAAAGACCAAAAGTCAAAAAGTCAAGTCATACCCCAAAAATTCCAAGGGAAAAAAGTAATTTAAAATTTCGAAAATTGCCGGATGTTACAGTGCCTACCCCTTAAAGAAATCTCGTCCCCAGATTAAATTTGTGTTAACCGTTTGTGTGACCAAGAAAAGATTTAAGATTTAATAAACCATTCTAAACAAGACGCTGATAACTTTATTCAGCAAAATTTAAATGTTTCGACACTTTTCCATATACCCAAAAGATTTTGGCTAATTTTTGAGCCAGGATATTTAATCCATCAAAATAGGTATCTAAAAAAAATATCATTACATGTCCTATGACTGATATACACGCGTTATAAGGAAAATCTCTTAACAGTGAAAGCGTCGAAGGGAAAAGTGTAGTCGTGTGAGTATGTCTGTATAAGGTTTCAAATGTTCAAGGACGGGGTCTCGTTTCTGATATCTATAATCTTCGATGATTAATAACGAACGAGCCTAAATTGAAGAAAAATCCCAACTTACTTAGCCATACAAGGATGTATCGCGACCTAAGTCTTCGTACTAGTGGTCCGAAATGAATAGTCCGACTATCTCTTTCGTTGATAGGTGTTTATCTGTTTTAAGGGGAGTTGCATTACCTATTGGATAAAGTTGTACAAGTTGGGACCGCTCCAGGACCCAACAACAGCAACCATAACGATAATAATTATAACAAGTGGTGATGGGATGTCGAGAATGAGGACATTTCAAGAAACAATATCCCTAGAATAGAGTTCAACAAATGGGAGGAGCTCGCGGGAGAGCTTATGCGATAGACGGCGGAATATGGTACTCAGTCGTTAGTTCAAGGATGAATCAACTCCATTAATTCAAGTGTGTACACTCTGATAGTTTACACGAACAGTTTTCGGATTGGCAAAGGATTGCAACGGTCAAAAGTAATATTCTTAAAATGAGATCATGTATTTCCAGTGAGGCCTTAAATCCTGGGAGTGGCAAACACTAGTGTGCTTCAAAACCTTTTTTTAAACGATTCCGGTGATTATCGGTTTCGAGTTTCATATTCTGTCATATGGATACCATTAACCCATCATTATATTCAGTTACTTACATAATGGAGCGTCCTAATTTATGTAAGTACGAAATGATATACTTATGGTTCAGGGATTTACAATTTCTTTATTTAACTGAAGAGGCGTCCCAATCCTTTCAAATAAAGAGATTATAAATCATCCTACTTAATAATTTTCGATGCAATACGCGTACTCACCTAACCTACCAATGGTGGTGGATACATGACATACAGTGTGCACTAATAGTATAAAAACGAGTGTTCCAAACTCGTCTTCGGAGACGGGGAGTAAAACTATCAGGGGAA
Organism: Tanacetum coccineum; assembly: GCA_026074375.1. Lineage (NCBI taxonomy): Eukaryota > Viridiplantae > Streptophyta > Magnoliopsida > Asterales > Asteraceae > Tanacetum > Tanacetum coccineum. The sequence continues at coordinate 6,191 of BQNB010186212.1, forward strand.
ATCGACATAGAGTTCAAGATAGTTAATGAGTACTCGGTTAGAGTAAATAAGGTAAAGGTCTCGATGAACCAGTCAACATAGCAATCATCATATAAATCCTCCTATTACAAGTCCTACCCATACAAGACTTGTAATACTTAGATTCACACATAATTCTATGTAAACAGAACTGTGACGGGTTTTGTTAACATAGCAATTATCATATCAATCCTCATATTACAAGTCCCGCCCATACAAGACTTGTAATACTTAGATTCATACATAATTCCATGTAAACAAAAATTATGACGGCCTTCGCGTAATACGATATTGTATAAAGTTATGAGGAAAAAAAATATTCTTAGAGACCATTGTTTAACTTACAATGTCTGAGAACGAAGTGAGACCATTGTGCAACCCACAATGTCTAAGCAGTAAAATGAGACCATTGTGCAACCCACAATGTCTAAGCAGTAAAATGAGACCATTGTGCAACTCACAATGTCTTAAGAAATGTTATAGTATTTATATAATTAACTATTATATAAATAAACGTACGATATACGCAAAAGGGATGCAAGCATATATATTATATATATGTATGTCATGTAAGCACTTAAGGTAACAAGTAACCTAAGCAAGTAAGCAAGTAGTGTGTATGCACTTTAAAAATGTTTGCTGTGATGCAATGCTTGTGAAAACGGTTATAGTCTAGGGTAAAATATGCAACCTAGTTCTCTATAACCAGTGCTCTGATACCAATCTGTAACACCCCCAAAAATATGTCGCAGCGGAAATGTGTCCGGGGGCGTTACTTCATAATACACAGCGCTAGATACAAGAGAACGACCTCTAAATGTGTCGTTTGAAAAGTAATCTCGTTGATTTTCTTGAAATTGATATAACATTTGTCCCATAATTGCATCACAATGAAAAGCTTGAAAGTAATACAACGAGATTTGATCATTTGTATGTATGTAGAAATTCATGAATGAAATCTTGTCAAATTTAGACTCCAGTGCACATCAAGTAGGCCAAGCATCTAATTCACCTGAGAAAAACATGATTAAAAAGTGTCAACATAAAGTTGGTGAGTTCATAGATTTGTTTAAGTATAAATGATGAACCAAAGTTCTGTAAATTGAAAAGATTCGGTTTCAAACCGGTTATGTCCCCCAAAATGCATGTATGAATCATAAATCAAAAGAGTTTTGAAAAAATATGCCTGCATTTCAATCCCCAAATAGTCACAAAATGTACGTATGAAAATTGGACCACAATTGTTCAAAGTATGTATTACCACTTTATTCAAGGCAACGTAGAGGTTCAAGTGTGTATGAAACCATGATTACCATTACTCTAAGTTCATGAAACGGTGACCGTATACTTGAATGTAAGCCACTATATTCAAGTCACATAAGCAGTGAACCCATCGAAAGGTGGTCCCTACAAGAACCCAGGGGGGGCTCCGGCATTAATGAAAATAATATGTACCCATCATAGGTGTCCCCTCCAAGAACACCCGGGCATTTCTGAAAATGTTCATGTGTATGTAATTGTTGGCCTTGAAGACTCAACCAATCGTGTTCCGACATGTTATAACGTTCGTTACCGGTGATAGCTAGTCACCCGAACGGGGATTGTCAATCCCGAATAGATCTATTTCATAACATTCGCGCTCACCCTCCAAGTGATTTATAGTTCATGCAACCTAAGTTAATCCGTAATCAAAAAAGTATAGTATGTGTTTTCATTCGAAAATTAACCAAGTATTGTATCTCATCGCGAGATATATAAATAAGTATTAAATCATACAGTAATCAAAACCACGTACAATGCAAAATTGTAAACAAGCCATGTTCTCACACCAAAAAAATATGTAAAACCATTAAAACATTGTGCTATAAACTCACCTTGATGATGAAGGACGATTTGTAGAGATGCACATATTAAGCATAACACAAACGAAAAACCGAAACGACTCGATCAAGAAGTTGCAGCTTAACTCAACTGCTAAGTCCCACTAGCCTAGGATAATGAATTTGGGTTTCCCGATGGAAAGTCACCTCAACGCGACATGTTGAGAAAAGATTTAGATTTCAAGTTGTAGTAGTTTAGTGGTTGGTTAAATAAAATAAATCGAAAAGTAAACGCAAATTGTGTAATATATTCCGTATATATTACATATGGAAAAAATGAACAAGTATATAACTCGTACCGTGAATTATATAACAAAGAAAACTAATTAAATAATTAAAAAGTTCTTGTATAGATGTAAACGATGTTTTAAGGTTACAAATTATGTTAAACGATGTTTGTAAAGCTTTTACAAAAGTTATGACTTCATCTTCTAGTCGTGAATTATAAAATAATATTTTATAATTTAGTATATTGTTTCCTTGACGGGTTTTAGTTAAAATAGTTGTCCTATCTATAAAAGTATAGTTCCCGTTTGTTCATCCGGTTATTGTATAATTACAAATTAACAATCTTTAAACTATATAACTTCGTCTTTTATCGGTTTTTCTAAGATAATAGAGATTATAATGAAATCTATTAAGTATATTAGTTTTATATAGATTTTCGCATAATCTTAATCGTTTTATAAACGTTTCCCATATGTATAAAATCCAATGTTTACACTTAATCAATCAATGTTGCAATACTCCGTGTTTCAATTCAATATATATGTATATAAACGAAATCAAAAATAAGTAAAACCAAACACATCTCATGTGTTGTAAACATAAAAACAAAATAATAAATAGTATATTTATTTAACCATTTAAACCACCATTTAATCCAGTTTATATTTATAAAATCTTACGATATATTAATCGATTTATACCATCAAACGCACCCTTGTTGTTTTCTACTAACCCAAACGCACCCTATGTCGTTTCGCTAAACCAAACGCACCCTTAGTTTGAAACTGTCAAACCAAACACGCCCTTATGTGTCTTTCTTAAACCAAACACACCCTTTGGTGTTTAATCTGCCAACCAACACACCCATTGGGTGTTTCTGCACAACCAAACACGCCCTTATTGCAATTCAGTCCAACCAAACGCACCCTTGTGCGGATTCTGTCCAACCAAACGCACCCTTGTGCGGATTCTGTCCAACCAAACGCACCCCTGTGCGGTTTCTGTCGAACCAAACACACCCTTATGATGACATACCCTTTGGGGTTTCCTGCTCACCCAAACACACCCTTTAGGGTTTCCTGCTCACCCAAACACACCCTTTGGGGTTTCCTGCTCACCCAAACACCCCTTTTGGCTGTTACACAGCCAACCAAACGCACCCTTTACGTTTTCTGTTAACCCAAACGCACCCTTGTGGTCGTTTATCAAACCCAAACGCACCCTTGTGGTGTGAGACAACACCAAACGCACCCCTATGGGTGGTCGGTTGAAGCAAACGCACCCTATGGTTATTCTGATAAACCAAACGCATCCTAGTTGTATAAAACCACAAAAATAAACACCCCTAATCTGCTATAACCTAGATCCAAACGCACCCATATCTGGTGACAAACAAACGCACCCTAATATGGTGTCGAACCAAACACACCCGAATCTGCTAATAACCAAACCCACCCTTTTGTGCTATAACAACCCAAAACGCACCCTTTTGTGGTGCTAGCTGAGAAACCAAACGCACCCTAATTTATACTTACAAAAACCAAACGCACCTTGTGCGATTTACACAGCCAAACGCACCCTTATGGCTTTGTTATAACATCAAACGCACCCTTTCATGTTTATACAAGAACTAACGCACCCTAATCGGTTTATAAACAAAACCAACGCGCCTTCGAGGTGGCTGTTACAACCAACCGAACGCACCCTTGTTGGTGGCGGCGGTGATGATGAGGATGGTGGTTCGGTGTGGAGGTGGTGATGACGATGAGGTGATGGCTGTGGTGTCGAGGTGGTTGTTGTGGTGATGATGTTGTCGATGATGGTGGCGACGAGTTGATGATGGCGGCGGTGGTGTGGGCTGTCGTGGGGTAGCAGCCGAAGGGGAGGTGGCGGCGCGTGGACTAGTGGATCGAGTAGATCGGGTGGCGGGGAGCGTTTTGGAGCTCGGCCGGAATACTCGCCGGAAAACTTTTCCGGCGGTGGTGGCCGGAATCCGGCGGTGGCTGCCGAAAAGAGTGAGAGAGTGTGTGTGTATAAACAAAAATGAATATGAGATATTTGTTATAAATTTTATTTATATATAAAAGTTATAAAATAAAATGGAAAGTCCAAATAGTCTAGGGTTTATTTGTAAATATTTCCACAGGGACCAAAAGTGTAACTTTTGTAATATAACGGTTCGAGTCTCGTTTGGACTAGTAAATGAATGATTCATAACACGAAACTTGCGTCATTGCGTTCCAAATAATTTTTCCCATAAAAACGAGTATTCACTCGACTACTTTTCATAAACGTTTTATAAAATTTATTTAAAACGTTTATTATTTATTTGTGTATTACTGATAAACTTTTTGTCCGTAAAATGATCTTTTACTCGAATATTTGCGTCTTCAACAAACGTCACTGAATGAAATGATGACTAGTTTATTAAATATTTTTATTTAATAAAAAGTGTTAATTAAATATAATTTAATTATTTTCTTGTTTCTATAATCTTGCGATGGCATTTCAGTCACTTTCTGACTGTTTTGGTCATTTTCTGCTTGTTTTCGGGTCTCGTGCAAAACTAAAAAGTTGTCTGTGAATGTCGTTTTACATCAAATTTCCTTAGAGTCCGAGTCGTGAAAACGTGATTTAGTGGGTCGTTTTTGATAAGTCAGCTTTAGAATAACATGTATCTTTTTCGTTTTCAAGTCAAATAAGTTAAAAATAACTTGCACATGAGAGATGTAATAATAAATATGATTTATTATTTAAAATATGTTATGAAAATTTTACCGGTTACGCGGCAATCGCTTTTATGTGACAATAAAAGACCAAAAGTCAAAAAGTCAAGTCAGACCCAAAAAGTCAAAGGGTAAAATAATCATTTAAAATTCTGAAAATTGCCAGATGTTACAGTACCTACCCCTTAAAGAAATCTCGTCCCGAGATTAAATTTGTGTTAACCGTTTGTGTGACCAAGAAAAGATTTAAGATTTAATAAACCAGTTCTAAACAAGACGCTGATAAATTTATTAAGCGAAATTAGATGTTTCGACACTTCTTCATATACCAAAAATTTTGGCTAAGTTTGACCAGGATATTTAATCCATCAAAATAGGTATCTCAAAAATATCATTACATATCTTATGACTGATATAACCGCGTCATGAAGAAAGTCTCTTAATAGTGAAAACGTCGAAGGGAAAAGTGTAGTCGCGTGAGTATGTCTGTATAAGGTTTCAAATGTTCAAGGACGGGGTCTCATTTCTGATATCTGTAATCTTCGATGATTAATAACGGAAGAGGCTAATTGAAGTAAGTATCCAACTTACTTGGCAGTTGCAGGATGGATCGCGACCTAAGTCTTCCTACTAGTGGCCCGAAATGAATAGTTCGACTATCTCTTTCGTCGGTAGGTGTTTATCTGGTTTAAGGGTGGTTGCATTACCTATTGGATAAAGTTGTACAAGTTGGGACCGCTCCAGGACCCAATCAACAGCAACCCTAACAACAATAACTATATCGAACAGTGATGGGATGCAGAGAGTGAGGACATTTCGAGAAACAATATCCCCAAAATAAAGTTCAACAATTGGGAGAAGCTCGCGGAAGAGCTTATGCGATAGACGGCGGAATACGATACTCAGTCGTTAGTTTGAGGATGAATCAACTCCATTAGTTCAAGTGTGCAACAAGTCTGTTAGTTCCACGAATAGTTCGTGATTGCAAGGATTTGCAATGGCAAAAGTAATCTCTTAAGAATGAGATCATGTAGTTCCAAGTGAGGCCTTAAGATTCTGCTGAGTGGTAAGGCACAATTGTGTCTCTAGACCTTTTTAATGGATTC
>BQNB010186213.1:0-12148 GCA_026074375.1 Tanacetum coccineum
TCAAAAAGGTGTCATTCGTTTTGGAAAGCAAGGAAAGCTTAATCCCCGGTACATTGGACCATTTAAGATTCTTAAAAGAATCGGTCCAGTAGCATACAAACTTGAACTTCCTGAAGAACTCAAAAATGTCCACAATACCTTCCACGTTTCTAATCTAAAGAAATGCTTATCTGACGAATCCATTGTCATTCTAATAAAAGAGCTTCAGCTTGATTACAAACTCAACTTTGTAGAAGAACCAGTGGAGATCATGGATCGAGAAGTCAAGCAACTAAGACAAAGTCGTATTCCTATAATCAAAGTAAGATGAAACTCTAAAAGAGGACCAGACTTTACGTGGGAACGCGAAGATGAAATTCGTGCCAAATATCAACATCTATTTTCCAACATCACTCCGGCATCCAACTAAATCTCGGGACGAGATTTCTTTTAAGGGAGGGAGACTATAACAACCTATAATTTCCATCAATATAATTATCTATTTATTAAATTAAATGCTCTGTAATATCCATCTATTATATATACTACTTTTTTAAAAGGAAATTTTTGCTTTATCTCATTATGTAACGTAACTTGCATCTCTAAAGTAAACGAGCTCACGCAACCTACCTATGACAATTCTATCTATGTTTATATCATGTAAACATCCTAATATGTCAAGTCTATATCTTAATATCATTTTTACCACGTACATTATCCATTTAACGTACCATTTACAACATTATATCAAAATAGACTATATCCGTTATCGTTTATATCAAAACCCTAATTATATGTAATGTATACATATAAAATGAATGTGCAAGCCTTCAAACATGTGTACAAGTGTACAATGCACAACATTTGAATATCTTTTCCCTCCTAAATCAAGTTACAACTTTCTAAAGCTCAATGTACAAGTTAATAATGCAAGAAAGTCAAACTAGGTCATTTTACCTCCAAATTCATTCTAGTTTCTTACCACCACTTTAACACAAGGTACAAGCACTTAATGCATGACTTTTAAACCTTAAACCTAAACCCTAATTCATCCTAAACCCTAATCTAAAACCCTAAACCCTAAAAATGAAACCCTAAACCCTAATTTCACTTTCAACCAAAAACTAAACCCTAAACCTAAAACTAAGCCCTAAACCTTAATCCTAAGCCCTAATCTCAATCCTAACACTAATCCTAAACCTTAATCTATCCTAAACCCTAACCCTAACTCAATCTAAAAGTCCAAAACCCTAAACCGAACCCTAAACCAACCCGATACCCATTTTCACCCATTTTTACCCATTTTTAAACCAAGCACCCATCCAAGCACCTCCATGACCTCACCCTTATGTCACCAAGCAGCTTACAAGCACCTTACTCATCCTTCTTGGCCACCAAGTTGCTTGATCACCTCCTTGTCTTCCCTTTTCTAGCTGTGGCCTCCAAACACCCCTCCACCTCTCATATCTAGTTTTCTAGCTTATAAGAATCATCATATAGCCTCCCTTAGTCACCTAAGATAGCTAGGACACTAAGCAAGACTCTAAACTTGGGCACCAAGGCCATTTGAACACTATATAAGCCGAAACATGCATAACCATTCAAACACACCTCAAATTTCATCATACACACACAAATGGAGTTCTAGCTCAGCCAAGGAAGAAGTATAAGATCCCTAAGATCAGAATAGAAGCCAAGAAGCAAAAAAAACGAAGTCTTGAAGCCATTCCTAGGCGTACGAGTCATAAAAACCTATTTCGACCCATTTTAGCTCAAGTAAGCCTAAGATCTTGTTCCATAAGCTTATATTCTGTATTAGAATGTTCATAATACTCTTAAGATCATATATAAACTCTTGTTTGAAGCTTTGAATCCTCAAACCCATGTGTTTTTTATTAAAACCCTAAAAACAACCCGTTTTGATTTTCTAGCTAACGAATCCTTTTTCTAAACTTTTGTTATGTTAGAACATCTTATTTTAGCTTATTATAATAAGCTATAACCTGAAAATGTTCAATTGAATCCAAAATAAGCTGGCATAGGCTTTTTGACTTTTTTGCAAATATTTCCATGCATAGGGGTATATATCGTAACTTTCTGAAATTTATAACTAAAGGGGCTGAAAATGTCATTATTCTAAAGTTATAACTATAAGGACCTATTTTTCCAAGTTTCAAAGTTAAAGGTTTAAATTATATATACTTTATATATAAAGGACTAAAGTTGTAAAAGTTTATAAACTAAGGGTATATATACCCAATTTTGCAAACTTAAAAATATAAAATATAATATTTTTATATAAATTATAAAAATATATTTAAATATTATAAGATTCAATTTTATTAAAACCCGACACATTTATCGTTTTATTAGATCATAAATCGACGCAATATTTCCGTTATATATTTAACATAAAATTATTCATCACTAACTTTGAAGAAACTTAAAATCTTATTGTATCACGTTACTAGGGAGCTTCATATAAGGGATTTCATTTGGGTATACGTTTTGACGAGTTTGCTGGATTTACGATTTAAAGTGTCCTGGCTCCTCAAACGTTTACTACATGACTTCTAAATTAAGATGGCCCGAACAGTGATACAATATTTTTATAAATCAAAGATATACGTTAAACATCATGAAGTTTTAAAACATAAACTATCACACTAAGACTTGACATATCACCCCAGGTTGCGTGACGAAGCCGTTACTTTCACTTGATATACTTTTGCCATCAATCAGATTTCCCTATACTGTTAAGGTGAGTTCATAGCCTCACTTTTAAATCTTCTATTTTATAAACCTGTGAGGGGGATACATGCTATAAACCATGAATACAAGTGTTTTCTAAATGTATGTTATCCTGATATATTATTGCATCTGTTGTCTAAGTCCCTTTATGCCAAAAGACCTCTACCATCATGGACCATTAATCACTTGCGAGTGAACGCGAATATTGTGAATAGGCCTATTGGGATTGACGAATCCCGTTTGTGTTAGCCGGATAGGTAACCAAACGTACTATATTTGAAACTTATAGGTATATGGAAATTACCTACACGGGGGCCATTATCTTTATATATATCATTATTGATATATACACTAGTCAGTTTGAGTGCCATGAGCTTAGACGCAATAATACTGTTTTCCATAATAATTGTACTCATTGCAATTATTACACTTATGGGTGTATAACAACGTAACCCACTCTTATGATGACTTGTATTCACACTATTTATTATAAACCTATGAATTTCACTCAACCATTGTGTTGACCTTTTTAGCATGTTTATCTCAGGTAATTGAACATCTTATGGCACGGAGTGGCACGGACTTGAAGATGGCTAAACTGTTATCATTCAAACTTTATGTTTTCATGTAGATTTTGGGACCTCTGTTTGTAAAAACTCTGATGAAATAATGAATGATAACTTATCTTTTAAAAACGTCTCTTTTGAGTCGTTTTCTATGATTATGACTGTTGTACTATGAAATAATACCCCAAATTAGCTTCCGTTGCTATATGTCAAAAATGGGGGTGTTATAAACACTATCTGGTCTTGCAAACCAATGGAGAAGAGCACTACCTAAATGAAGCATAACTACGTGGTACGGTCTAAATACACACTTTCTACACAAGTATTGCCCACCTTCTAAAACAGCAAAGAAAATGGAAGAGATTAATAACTTCAGGCAAAGGAAAAATGATGAAACATTATGCAGAGTATGTGACATATTTAATGATTTACTATGAGTATATGAAAAGATTGTGTTCAACATCGATATATCTATGAGCATTGGTATTAAGAATGATTATGAAAGTTATTATTTAGATTCTTTAGATCTAACAGTTAGCGAGCACTTGCAGGAATTTTAGGTACAAATCATGCTGATACATTCTTAGAAGGAGATACAAAATTGCTAGAAATTTTACCAGAAGAGACAATAGAAGATACTTGGGTCTCGGAAGATGAAAAACTAATCACGACTCTGACGTACAGGAGGCAATATGACGTATTCAACCAAACATGAATACGACGTATTCAGGGATACAAGAAGATAGGAAAAAGTCCAAACATTAATTTATTCAAAGAATGCAAAATGTTTATGATTTTTTCTACAGGTTGAAGTGCCTAAACCGACCTTAAAAGAACTACCTTTGCATTTTGAATATGCATTCTTAAATGGGGATTCGAACTTACTTGTTGTTATTTCATCTAAACTATTAGAATACTAAAAAGGGTTACTTTTTTGGGTAAAGGGTTTCCCCGGTAAGAAAAAAGGGTAAAAATGATTACTTTTGCAAGTCCTAGAACGAAATAAGGAGGCTTTAGCTTAGAATATCTCGAATAATAAAGAAATTAGCCCCTCGTTTTGCACTCACAAAATATAAATGGAGCAAAACTATAAGCATGTTATGCAACCTCAAAGGAGATTGAACCTTAAGGTTCATGAGGTAATAAAAGATGAAATTGTGAAATTGCTTGATGCAGGTTTGATCTACCATGTCTTTGACAACCCTTGGGTTAGTCCTATACATGTTGTACCAAAAAAGGTAGGAATGATGGTTATCGTTAAATATGAAAATGAATTAATTCCTACAAAAACGGTAACAAGATTGGCGAGTGTGTATTGATTATCGTAAACTTAATGACACCACCCGAAAAGCTCATTTCCCTCTTCCTTTTATTGATTAAATGTTAGAACAATTATTTCAAAATGATTACTATTGTTTTCTAGATAGTTTTTCAGGTTATTTTTAGATCACTATTGCTCTTAATCATGGAAAAACTACATTTACATGCCCTTATGGAACATTTGCATATAGAAGGATGCCTTTTGGGTTATGCAATGCACCTACAACATTTCAACATTGTATGGCGGAAATCTTTTATGATGTGGTGGAAGAATTTATAAAGGTTTTAATGGATGATTTTTCTGTGTTTTGTAGCTCTTTTAACAGGTGTTTGGCTGTGAATCCTGGCAAAATGTTAAATAGATGTAAGGAGTTGAATCTTATGCTCAACTAGGATAAGTGCCATTTCATGGTCCAATAAGGAATTGTTCTAAGCCATAAGATGTCAAGTGCATGGATAGAAGTCGACAACCAAAGATTGACATAATAGCCAAATGGATGTATCCACCCAATGTTAAGGGTATAAGGAGTTTCTTAGGTCATGCAGGTTTTTATCCTAGATTCAATAAAGATTTTTCTAAACTTTCATGACCTTTGACTTAACTTTTATAAAAAGACGCCAAATTTGACTTTAACGACGAATGTAAATAAAACTAAAAATTTTAAAGAAATATCAACTATTGGAACCATAATAATTGCTCCTTACTCGAATGTAAATTGTCTTTTAAATTTTTGAACTTATGTGCGATGCTAGCGATTTTGCAGTTGGGGTTGTTTTAGGACAACGGGTTAAAGGGCGTTTTAAACCTATTTATTATGTTATCAATACATTAAATGACGCTCAAGAACATTTTAAGAGTAAGATACATTAGAAAAGCCTCTGACTCATTTCTTTTCTTTTTGGTAACCCATTATATGTTATGTTTCGTTACACCTTTACACCTTATCCTACCCGTTTAGATTAAGTCCCTTGGTTGTTAGTTACTGAATTATTTACTTTTTGTGTGTTCGTGTGAGTTTTCTTTTCTATTCTTTTCTAGAGAGATTTTGGTCAGGAATATTGCACAATGCAATAAGGAATGTGAAAGTATGTAGAGTCGTGTACATTAATGTTATGTACTTTCATTTTTTATGATGTCATCTGATTTTCCAAAGTATAAAAATCACCATGATTAGTTATGTCTAGTGATATTGTAAAGTCTTATTTTTTTTACTGTTGTAAAGCTCTGTGAGGAAAAGAATAGAGAGTTAAAAAAACAAAAGATTGATTATGTAAAGTTTGTAATTATATAGCGCAAATATTAGCCATGTTATTGTATAGTTATTAGCCAAAGTTCGTTATAAATCGGCTAGAGTTTGTTTAATGCGAGAGTAGTTGGTAGTTCATTAAAACCAACTAGGTATAATGGTATGATGATCGAGTCACCTTTGAGTCTAATTCGTTTTACAAAAAGCATGCATTTTGCGTGTAAAAGCATAAGTTAGTCAATGAAAAATGTCTTGATAAGAAAGTGGTATGAAAATAACTAGTAGGATTGGTTTGTTATGGGACTTATATCAATTTGTTTTATTTATTTTTCATTTTTAAACAATTTAGAAATGTTTTCATTGCCTTATCCTACCATTAATCATTCTTAATATTCTTATTTCTCAATCCTAACATTTACCGTAGATTTTAAGAGTCCATGAATCACTTGTGGTTTTGTCATCTTTCGAGATTGAGCAATCACTTATGGTTTTGTCATCTCTTTGTTTGAGTTATGTTATATGGTAAAGACTGCATTTATAAGAATGATTCACCCATTAGCCTTTTGGGTCAAACCCATTTGCCTTTTAGATTAGTCACTTCTAGATTCTAGTTGTAGAGATATGTATCCTTGTTAAGCTTATGTTAGAATACTCGTCATGAGCAAACACTTAAACGAACCACCAAATGTTACAACACAATATAGTTGAATGATTTGAGTGTTTTTATTACCTGTTTCGTGAGGTGTTTGGTTATGTGTGCTTCTGATTAAGTAATTAGTTTAAAATTATTTCACGAACTTATGTTTAAGGGATGTTTTTATTAGTTGAAATTTAGAGTCTACTTAAGGATAAGTAGAAGTCAAGTGGGGAAATATTTGATGTGATCAAATATAATTCATATATTTTTTTCTAAATATTAGTACTAATTCATTTACTTTTGAATATATATCCGGAGCAATTTTGAAAAAGATACGAAAAACAAAGAAATTTGTATTTTGTCCAATGAAGGATGCAGCGTATGCACATTAAGTGATACGGCGTATTAAACTGGTCACAAAGTTATCAAATAAGTACATGTATTTGAGTGAATACGCCTTATCACCATTCATGAATACGACGTATTGGAGTCCTAATTGAAGAGTTGACCCTAACGTATTAAAGGCATATACCTTATTCACCTCATTGGTGCAATACAGCATATTAAACATAAGTTTCAACATTGACTTGTTATAATATGTAATATGTGGTCTTTATGCGCACATCAGTATGCGACGTATTCACCATTGGTGATACGTTGTATCGGGCTTTTCACATGCCCTATAAATTGAGGTCTTATGCTCGAGAAAAATAGTTAAAACCCTTTCTAATTTTCTTTGTTTTCTATGTTTCTTGCTTCGATCTATTATAGAGATTGATTTAGCATTCGTGTTTAGTCATATCCCTATCTCAGATTTATTTGTTTGATCACTGATCTAAGGCTTTTGGTGTTTTTTCATTTTAAAGTTTACAAAAATCGTATTTAGAACCTCTTTCCTTTGGCGATTGTGGACTTAACAAAACCATTAATCAATTATGTAACCTAATCGTTATCATATTCCTCAACGATTGTTTATATGGCTTTAACATCCTTTGTTAATTCACTATCCTTGATCTGTTTAATACCATTAATATTGAAATGGTTTTTGGTTGCATTATTAGAGTTTTTATTTAATCGCTTAGGTTTGTTATATGATATGTGCTTACGTGAATCCCTAAACTTCTGGTTAAGGTTTGGAATCTCCTGGTGCTATTTGTTGTATTTGGTTTGTTACTGTTATATTTATGGCCTAGTAATAAAACTATTAGTGAGTATGGTTTGATTGTTTGGGAATGGAGCATGGTAATTGTGGTGTTACTTTTGGTGGAACCATAGAAATTCTACTTCCTTCCCATAAGAAAATGTAGAGATTTTGTTTACAATCATACTTGCCATTAACCTCACATCGCCCAGGTCTTCCTAATAATATATGGCACTCATTACTATCATCCACAATACAAAGTACGTTTACTTTATAAAACCTTCCCATGGTCATAGGAACCCTACAAACTTGATAACCTTTAATTAGACAAATCTCCATTAGTAACTTAAGAAAATCTACCCATTTGAAGAATATGAGTAATCTTTAACAACAAGAACTAGAGAGAGAAAGTGGGAAGGAAGGATGTATTTTAGTGAGAGAAAGTAAGAGAAAGAAAATGCATTACTATGTGAAAAACACAATCAACCACCTACCTCTCCAAGGCATGGAGAGATGTTTATATACTTACAATGGATCGTGGGCTTGGGCCTTCATGGGTTTATCTATGGGCTTTTAGCTAACTAACTATATAAGATTCCAAAAATTACTTAACGAGCTAACGACTGTTATCTATGGAAGTGACCGACACTTTCGTGTTCCTAACAATCTCCCCCTAAGGGAGGTCACTCCATTTTACAAAATTTAAACCTAGCATACTATGCTTCATCTTTAGTCTTGAGCTCGTTTAACTTCAATCATTAACTTGTGATTTGATGTAGTGATCATTGACTTTAGGTTTGAGCTTGTTCCTTTATCTTGAATGTGAAAATGTGATCTTGAGCACCTTGAGATCATCAACCAAGCATAATCTTGTTTTGCCATCTTGTAAACTTTGCCATCTTGTGAACTTGTGACTTCTGGACCGACATGCTCATACCTTTCTTGATTTGTTGACTTGAAAAGCTTTAATGTTGCATCTTTCTTGAAATTATTTAACTTTAACACTTCGTCACTTCGAGAAAGACGTTCGGTATCAGAGTGACGGAAACTTCTTTGAAATTCTTTGACTTTAATACTTCGTCACTTCAAGAAAGACGTACGGTATCAGAGTAGCAGAAGTCTTGAAACATGTACTTGAGCTTTCATGATGTCTTTATGTTTGTCGGTCGGGTATGAGCATGTGGCTATGAATCGTGACTCGTCGGGAATCAGCTGCACCAATCGTCGAGAGTACCTGCAGGTTTAGGTTAGTGATAATCAACATATATGGACGAGAGTGTCTTTGTCACTTCGTCGAATACGGTTGCAATAACCATGGTTCCCCGTTGATCAGTATAAATACTGCCTGTGATCAGGTAGAATTCTGAAGAATCTTCTTGACAGGGTTTCGCAGCTGTACTAGCCGTTCTTATTATCGGAGCATCTCAAAGCAGACAATACGATATGAGTAAACCAGCAAGACAAGGTCTCACTGATTGAATAGAAAAATCAATTTAAAAGTCAATCGACGTGTCACTTGCTAAAGTGGTTTTGTGACACATCGAGAGTGTTAATCATTTCAAAAATTCATCAATCGTCGATCCATAACCTGGAACAAGTTTGATTCATATAGAATCGCACTGTTGTTGCTTTCCAGTTGTCACAAGTTTGATTCTTAAGAATCACACAAGTCACCTACCATGAGCTTGTTTGATGTTGGCTCAAGCAGGATTTCCATCTTCACTGTGAATACTTAAGTATCACTCGGATGTTCTGGCAAAATCACAAGGATAATGCGTAGGACTCTTTATATTTCTCGTTATTCACATTGTGTGAGATAGCAAGCATAATTTTGACAAGTGTCCTAATGAGATTTATGGATGATCTCTTTTGGCTCTAGACTCAATAGTGCACTTTGGTTTTAGTGATCGGAGGCTGGAGCAGACTGCCACCTTTTTAATATCAACTAACTCGGAGTGAGAAAGTTGATAGAAATACGTGTAATCTCTGTGAGAAATGAAACAAGAGTCTTTTGAGAGACCTTGAGTGGCTAGGGAGGGTTGTGCATTGCATCACTGGGTCCATGATGTCAGTCTTCAATGTCAGCAATCATCTTTGTGATTTCGACAGTTTATGTATTAACCCGGTTTCTGCCTAAGTGTATGGAGGGCTTCTTTCTTTTCACCCTTTATCCTTACATTTCTTTTTCATTCTTCAACCCCTTCAATGCTTACCGAGACTTCATAACTAACACCTTGTTGGGTTTGTTCCAGTGTTAGCTCTATCTCAGTCGACATTATTCCCGATTCTCACTTTTTCTCCTTTTGTATCATACCTAAGCACCTCTACACTATTTAGTGGATATCCCTAGGTAGATCCCTCCGGTTTTGACTGTATCATAGGATTTGAATACCTATGCCTAACCACCTTATAACTCCATAAATTTAAGTACATGGTCGGTCTTTTGGGTATTCCATCACAATCAAAACCAAAATCATTGAAAAGTTTAATCAAAGTGTTTGATACAAATATTAAAAGTTTTACACTTTGAGAGTTTTTCATCATCACTAAAAGCTCCCCCTTTAACATGTGCATCGTAATCGTAGTACATGCTAAGTGTGGAGTGCATTGAGTCCATTTTATTCAATCACATTTCAATACAAATTAGATTCAGTTTAATCACATTTTCTCCCCTTATCCAAAATGTTAATCCCTTGATATTTTAGATATCAATTGATTAAACATTCGGGGACAAAATGTTACACACTATCTATTAGGAACATTTTAATGCTCCTCCTCAATGTTTGAGGGTATATAAGACAGTGCTGAGTACAATAATTTGAAATTTTTTGAATTTACTAAGAAATTCTTGAAAATTTTGTACTCGAGCACTCCTTAATATCACCATAATGTCTACACTACATATATACAAATTTCACAAGTTATTAATTATGTACAAGGTTTGACCTGTTATGATGAGGACATCATATGATAAATCATATGGTCCTTTGTAGCAGCCAAAAGTCTCCCTCGTACGGTCTCCCACCAACAAATTTCTCCAAGCTCCGCATAATCCTCCTGGTCTTTAGCTGTTTATCAATTGCCTGGATCATAGCTCCTGCTTTATCTCTATCACTTTGTCTCCAGATAGTCTGAGGCAGATACTTCATCCGAATTCCCTTTAGACGATCATCAAGAGCAGTCCGAACATCATTGAGTGTACCGTCACTGAACTTGTGTAGTTCATCAATACGCATCAATCTGTTCTTCTTGTCTTTGTTCTGGTAAATGAAACCTCTGGGATTGGAGTATGCTGTATAAGCTTCCCTTCATTTAAGATCTGATCTGTACGTATCCGGATTTGTGAGGTTGAGCTTCTTTTGGTAACTCTCGACACCTAATTGAAGATCTTCCACACGCCTTTGGATGACAACGCTTCTTGTAAACATTCGCAAGGAGACATTAAAAGCTAGGCGTTCTTCAACAGTAAGATTTGTCAACTTGCCTTGAACAAGAAGAAGCAGCATGTCTTCGATGTCTTGGATGCGAAGCCTGTTGAAATCGCCTTCTTTGAATGTATACAGCTTGTCATCATCTGTACGAACAGTGATCCAATCCAGATGCTTGTAATTATTGATGACATCAAATAATGTCTATTTTATAGCATCATTTATTCCAAGATATTAACCCATTTTGTATAGTTATTGCAAAAAATTGTTACTTAATCATTTATATTTGAGAATTGCAGTAATTATGGAGTACTTGGTGAAGTTATGCTAAAAGGCACGCATTTTGTAGCATAAACGAAGAGTTCGAGAAAGTCTACTCATCTGACAGCCAATACGTTGTATTATTCTAGACCTATACGACCTATCCAAGACTTTGACGAATAAAAAGACCATAGCCTGACTTTTAAGAATACGCCATATCCACATCAACGATACGCCGTATATAAAATTTTGGTCAATAAAGAAGAATCAACTAGTTTTACCTCAATAAGTCGTATTCATCAAGAAGATACGGCGTATCCGTGCCTATACTTCACAAGAAATCACGAAGACATAAAGACTAATACGCCGTATCCAGAAGCCTCTATACGCCGTATCCAAGGATTATTATACACAAAGATTCTGGAAGATATCAAATGTGGTCCTTACTCTAAGAAATCCCTAATACGCCGTATCCCACATGGATGGATACGGCGTATCGACGCGATTCCAGACACTATAAATAGACAACCCTAAACTCAGTTTTAGGTATGCAAGTGAATCCATAAACCACCAAGTCGACCAAGAGATGATCAGAAGAGCCTAGAAGGTCAGAAAACAGCCTCAAGATCATAGGAAAACTCTTGTAATCTTCGCACAACCGAATACACGTTTAATCAAGGTTTCTTTACTTTAATCATTCATATATCAAACCGTGTGTATTTTTACTATAACACCCCATGTTTTAGGGTCATTGACGTCGTCAATAAATTCACTAAGTATTTTTAGTATTGTACGCATTTGCTTTAAATCGTAAACGT
>BQNB010186214.1:0-12148 GCA_026074375.1 Tanacetum coccineum
AGACATGGAGCAGAGTGCATCTACTACAGAATCTTTAGATCTGATGGAAGCTCTAGATGGATTAAAACCTTTTCTGAAATGGTGACAAGGTTTGATAGGCTAGATCTTGTGGAGTTATATAACCTGGTGATGCAGAGGTTTGAAACAATTACTCCAGAAGGTGTTGATCTAGTTCTTTGGGGAGATTTAAGGACAATGTTTGATGCAAATGCAGAATATGAACTCTGGCAAAATCAATAAAGATGGAATCTTAAAAGCTGGAATTTCTATGAGAATTGTGGAGTTCATACCTTGACACTAGAATATGGTACTGAGATTCATATGCTTGCAGAGAGGAAATATCCACTCACAAAAGAAACACTTGAGAAGATGATGTCTTTAAAGTTAATAGCTGAGTCTGCAAGTGATAGTGCTTATAATCTGCTTAGATTCATTCAAAAGCAGATTGATGAAGCTGGAAGCCATGATGGAGGAGATAAGGATATTTAAGTGTTGGTTTCATCACTACACAACAAATGGTCATCACTTCACCATGTCTAACAGACATCAAGAACCGGCTAGTCTAGAGTAAACGACTTCTGGTAAAGACTTCTCAAATCCGTTAATGGCTGATAGTTTGCCAAAAACTATATGGTTCTCAACTCACAATGCTTCATAGTAAAGAGTTGGCTAGTCCAAAGCAAACGGCTCTTTGTAAAGACTTCTCAAATCCATTGATAGTTGATAGTTTACTCAAAACTACATGGTTATCAATGCACCATGTTGTTACAATGAAGCATTGGCTATTCCAAAGCAAACGGCTACTGGTAAAGAAACATCAAATTTGTTTATGGCTGGTAGTTTTCCAAAAACTACAAGGCCAACTTAGTTGGTGTTGCTGAGTTGTTGAGATGCTATGATGATGACAAAGACTAAAAGCTAGAGAATTTCAAGATTACAAAGTAACAAAAGAGCTCAAGTTCATCAAAGAGAAGATTAAAGGGTAGCAGTGTGTTTGGATACATCCTCCAGGTGTTCAAAAATCTCAAACTAAAGAAATATAAAAGGTTAACAAGTGAACATCATGTTTAAGGGAGGATTGTTAGGAATTATGTTTTCCTGAGATTAGTATTGTTAGTATTAGTTAGTTAGTACTGCCAGTATATATATTAGTACTAGTAGTAGAGTTAGTACTGTTAGTAGTAAGTTAGTACTGCTAGCATATATACATAGTACTGCTTAAGTGATATGCATGAGATATATTAGGAATAGATATGCATGATCACTTAACGCGTTTTGTAAGCCTATTTGGGTTTCCTTGATGTATAAAAGGAACCTTACAACACTAGTTAGATATACAAGTTACACAAATATTTATAGTTAGTATTTTGTAACATATCAAATTATTAGTAATCAAAGTTCTATTTTATTCATTGTTCTTTTTAGCAGTATAAGTTAGTTTCCGCATAACTTATATAGTTCATAGTCATTGTTTCTCTTGTAGTTAGTTTGGATCTATCCAGACTGACTACCACCCTTAACAGGATAGAAAGATCTATTCAGACTGGGATCAATACAAAGATTATAGGGTATGGTGATTATCAGATAGGGAATGTCACAATTTCAAGGGTTTATTATGTGGAAGGACTAGGACACAATCTATTCTCTGTTGGTCAATTTTGTGACTCGAATCTTAAAGTAGCTTTCAGAAAACACACATGTTTTGTTCGTAATTTAGAAGGTGATGATTTACTCTCAGGAACTTGAGAAACCAACCTTTATACATTGTCAATTGGGAATATGATCGCTTCTTCTCCAATTTGTCTCTTGTCAAAAGCCTCAAAGACAAAATCTTGGTTATGGCACCGACGATTGTCACATTTGAACTTTGGTGCTATTAATCATTTGGCTAAATATGGTCTTGTACGAGGTCTTTCCAAATTGAAATTTGAAAAAGATCATCTGTGTTCGACATATGCAATGGGGAAAAGCAAGAAACAATCACATAAACCTAAATCTGAAGCAATAATAAGGAAAAACTATATCTTCTGCACATGGATCTTTGTGGGCCTACGTGTGTTGCAAGTATAAATAGGAAAATGTACATCCTCGTCATTGTGGATGATTACTCTCAGTTCACATGGGTGAAGTTTCTAGCATCAAAGGATGAAGCTCCTGATTTCATAATTAAGTTTCTGAAAATGATACAAGTTAGATTGAATGCAACTGTCATGAACATTCATATAGATAATGGAACTGAGTTTGTCAATCAAACTTCACGTAGCTATTATGAGAGTGTTGGTATCTCTCATGAAACATCGGTTGCACGCAATCCACAACAAAATGGTGTCGTTAAAAAGCGAAATCGTACTCTAGTTGAAGTCGCTCGAACAATGTTAATCTACGCAAAAACTCCTTTATTTCTATGGGCCGAGGTAGTCGCTACCACATGTTACACCCAAAAACCGATCCATCATACGGCGTCGCCATGGAAAAACTCCTTATGAGCTCTTACATGACAGAAAATCCGATCTATCTTACCTTTATGTCTTTGGTGCACTTTGCTATCCAAACAATGATAGTGAAGATTTGGGCAAACTTCAAGCTAAAGCTGATATAGGCATTTTCATTGGATATGCACCCAAGAAGAAAGCTTACCGTATCTATAATCGACGTACCCGAATAATCATTGAAACTATCCATGTCAATTTTAATGAGCTAACAACAATGGCTTCTAAACAATTCGGTTCAAGACTCGGGCTTCAATTAATGACTCTTGCAACATCCTGTTCATGACTCGTTTCAAACCCTATTCCTCAAAACCTTGCAATCCACCAAAAAGAGATGATTGGGATCATTTACTCCAACCCATGTTCGAAGAATACTTCAATCCTCCAACAATTGCTGTCTCTCTAGTTCCAGTAGCTAATGCACCAAGAGATGTTGATTTAGCTAATTCACTTGTGTCTACGTCAATTGATAAAGATGCTCCATCAACAAGTATTCCATCAACATAAGATCAAGAATATTCTCTAATTATTTCTCAAGGCTTTGAAGAATCACCAAAAATGCTACATTTTCATGATGATCCACTTCACGAATCTCTTCATGAAGACTCAACTTCTCAAGGATCGTCATCTAATGTGAGACGAATTCACACTCCATTCTAATCACTTAGTCGATGGACTAAGGATCATCTTATAGCAAATGTAATCAGAGATCCATCTGGTTCTGTCTCTATGAGAAAGCAACTCAAAACTGATGCCATGTGGTGTTACTTTGATGCCTTCTTAACTTGTGTAGAACAAAAGAACTTCAAACAAGCAATGACCGAACCCTCTTAGATTGATGCAATGCAAGAAGAAATTCATGAATTTAAATGGCTACAAGTTTGGTAATTGGTACCGTGTCCTGATAAAGTCATGTTGATCAAGCTCAAATGGATTTATAAGGTCAAAACGGATGAATTTGGTAGGGTACTAAAGAATAAGGCTAGATTAGTTGCTCAAGGATTCAAGCAAGAGGAGGGAATCAATTTTGAGGAATCATTTGTACCGGTTGCAAGAATAGAGGCCATCCGTATCTTTGTAGCAAATGCAACCAACAAGAATATGATGATTTTCCAAATGGATGTCAAAACAGCTTTTTTAAATGGCGAGCTCAAAAAAGAGGTATACATTTCTCAACCAGAAGGATTTGTGTATCAAGACAACCCATCGCATGTGTATAAGATCAAACAGGCCTTGTATGGTCTCAAACAAGCACCACGTGCATGGTACGACATGCTGTCAAGTTTTCTCATTTCACAACATTTCTCCAAAAGTGCAGTTGATCCAACACTCATCACATGAAAAGCAGGAAACGACTTATTACTGGTACAAATTTATATTGATGATATAATATTTGCATCCACCAATACTGCTTTGTGTAATGAGTTTGCTAATCGGATGACCACTAATTTCAAGATGTCAATGAAGGGGCAGATGTCATTCCTTTTAGGATTACAAATTTCTCAAAGTCCCAAAGGCATCTTCGTAAACCAATCAAAATATGCTTCTGAAATTATTAAAAAAATATGGTTTGCTAACTAGTGATTCTATAGACACACCTATGGTGGAAAAGAATAAGCTGGATGAGGATCTACAGGGGACTCCAGTTGATGCTACACTTTACCGTGACATGATTGGATCCCTCATGTATCTCACATCTAGTAGACCCGACCTTATTTATGCAGTCTATTTATGTGCCCGGTATCAGGCAAAGCCTACCAAAAAGCACTTAAATGCGGTTAAACGGATCTTTCGATACCTAAAGGGAACCATTAACATGGGTCTATGGTACTCAAAGGATACCGGTATGTCTCTAATAGCATATTTAGACGCAGATCACGCGGGGTGTCAGGACACTAGAAGCAGTACATCAAGAAGCGATCATTCTTAGGTGATAAACTTTTTAGCTGGTCTTCCAAGAAGCAAAAGAGCAATGCGATATCGAGTACAGAGGAGGAATATATTGCCTTTTCTGGGTGTTGTGCTCAAATCCTATAGATGCGTTCACAGCTAACAGATTATGGCTTTCAATTCAATAAGATTCCTTTATACTGCGGCAACAAAAGTGCAATTGCTCTATGCTGCAACAACGTTCAACATTCAAGAGCAAAACACATCTATGTACGCTACCATTTTATAAAGGAGCAGGTGGAGAATGGAATAGTGGAACTCTACTTTGTTAGGACGGGACATCAACTGGCTGACATCTTCAACAAACCCTTGCCGCGAGAAAGCTTCAACTTCTTGATCAAAAAGCTCGGTATGAGAAGCATGTCTTCGGAAATGCTTAAACGTCTGACAGAGGAAGAGGACGAGTAATGGTGGTAACTCGTGATATATCCAATGTATTATATGTATATAAGAAAACGTAAAAAAACCAAAAATATTTTTTCATTTTTATATAAATTTTTCAAAAAAGAAAATTAAAAATTAAAAAATCAGAAAAATATAAAAATTGTTTTTCATGACATGTTTTCTAGCATCGATAATATTTACGGCTTTAGAAATGTCATTCAATAATGGCACAAAGCTGTAAATAAAGTTTGAATAGAAAATTTGTCATATGGCTTGTAATTATTTCCGATAGCAACCCGGTCATCATCTTAAAGGCAAGTATTTCAGAAAGAAAACTTGACCTCATAACGGGAAATTTATTTTCTCGGGAATGAATTACTTCATATTCATTCAAAGGCTTGTGCTTATTTTGCTGCACAACCCGTGCTTTCTTTATTCCATGAGTGTACGTGTCAGTGCACTTATGTGTTAAAATAAGAGAAATCTTATTTTTTATAGTGTTGTTTTCAGAAATAAAATATTAATATCAGAATTTCATCAGAAAATCATTTTCAAATCTATTTGACCACTCAAACAACGACAACTCTTTAAATAGAAAACGGGTCATTGTTTGAGGGGGAGAAAATGTCAAATATCTTCTTTATAAAATCAGTTTGTGATAAATGGAAAAAGGTTTTAAACAATAACGGGTTAACAATTAAAGGGGAGTTAGTTAATTTTAACTTATTTGTGCCTTTTATGTTATGTGTTTATGTCTTTAGGGAATGAATAGAAAAAATAAGTTGCTAGGTATGAAAGTTAAAACTTTAAGGTAAATGTGCCATTAGTTAAACTATTATTTACCTTATAAAACTTGTTTAAAAGGATTAAAAGTTTAGGGGGGCATTTGTGTCAAACTCTAAAGTTAAACTACAAACACCCCCTTGCCCCGTTCTCTTTTCAGTCAACACACACAAACACACTCATTTTAAAATCTTTTATCTTCCCTCCATTGTTGCTCGCTAGAACTTCTTCAAAGACCATCAATGAGCCATTTTTAATCCTAAGGTCTAACTACAAAAGTGTTCCTTACTCCCTAAACATCATCTTCTCCAAAGGAATTAATGTGAATTATGTTTTTGGTCTTGAAAACCCTAGAACTTGATCTAGGGTTTCTCAAAATCAAAAGTGGGTGAAACCCTACATTGTTTGAGGGGTTTTGTTTGTCTAGGGTTGCTAAAGACGCTTAAAACAGTTTTTCATTTAGTTAACATATGATTGAATTATGTTAGATTTTAGGGTCGAAAATTTGGGGATGAGTAGAAACTTGTAAAATGTTAGTGGGTTTGGTGTTAAAATGTGTTTGTTCATATCCTAGAATGCATTAGGGCTTGATACTCCATTGCTTGAACATAATTTATGTGTGTTTGAGCAATTTGTATGTTCTTGGTCATTTGTGACCTTTTGTGGCAATTTTTGTGGATAATTCGTGTTATGAAAGATTCTTTGCTTGATCATAAATCTTGTATGCTTAAGTGATTCGTGTGTTCTTGGTCATTTTTGACCCTTTGTGGCAATGTTTGTGGGAAATTCATGTTATAAAAGATTCATGTGTTGTTTGTGCCTGCTTATGATCATTATTGATGTGTTATAATTGCTCAGAATTGAAATTTGTGTTTGTATGAGTTTAACCCTAACCGATTTATACATTCCCTAGTTTTGAACTAACCGATTTATACACATAAAACTTGAACTAACCAATTTATACATAACGTTATAACCAAACGATTTATACGTCCGTGAGTACTAACCGATTTATACATCAGTGAGTACTAACCAATTTATACGTTGGTTAACCCTAACCGATTTATACATCCATTTTTACTAACTGATTTATACAAACGTTAATACTAACCGATTTATACGCTTCTTTATAACTAAACGATTTATACCTAGTTCTTACAACCAAGTGATTTTTACACAGACCTTATAACTAAGCGATTTATACACAGACCTTATAACTAAATGATTTATACAGAATTGAATAACCAGGCGATTTATACACAGCCTATAACTAGGCAATTTATACACTTTCCTATGCCAAATTATACCAGATTTTAATCTAAGCGATTTATACCTATGATGTTTCACTAGATGACTTAGTTTAGGTATTTTGCATATGTGTATATTTGTGTTGCTTAGTTGATTATGTTTAACCAATAGTTAGTCTGATTAACCTTATTTGATGACTTTCTATGATCTATGTTCTGTGTTAGTGTTGAATGCATGATTCAATATGTTGCAATTGTCTAGTAGTATATATCTGCCCTGTTTATAAACTATATTGAGCATTTCTTAGCAGAACCATGAATCTTACTGCTGCCAGTCAAATTACTCTTGACAATGCCTTGGTTCCTCCTGAGGCAAGACTCAAGATTGGCAAATGCAACAAGAGAATCGAATTTTCCAAGCCACAAAGAGAAGCCACTTATCAAGTTACTTTGGATGCTCTAAAGCTTAGTTCTTGCTATCCAGCATTCCTGATCACTGCTGGAGTTCCAGAAATATACATGAATTTGTTCTGGAATACAGTTACCAAGGTTAAAGATTCATCATCATATCAATTCAAGTTGGACAACAAGAAGTTCAAAGTGAATGCTAAAGTATTCTGTAACATTCTCTAAATTTGTCCAAAACTTCCTGATAAAACATTTGATATACCTCCCTCAACTGATGAAGAAATTGTATCATTCATCTGTGAACTTGGATACATAGGAAATATTGAGACTCTACATGAATTGTTCGTTAATCACATGCATCAACCCTGGAGAACATTTGCAGCTGTCATCAACAGGTGCATTTCTAGGAAAACCATTAGACTTGATAAACTTAGGTTGTCAAGAGCTCAAATTCTGTGGGGGGGGGGGGTGTATCACTACAAGAATGTGGATTTTGTTAAACTACTCTGGGAAGACTTTGCATTCCAGATCAACAATCACTTCTCAAAGGAAAGCATGCCCTATCCTAGATTCACAAAGATCATCATTAATCACTTCATCTCATAAAACAAGTCAATCTCCATGAGGAACAGGATAAATCTACACACAGCTAGAGATGACAGTCTTTTGCGTACACTAAAATATGTATCCAAGACAGAAGAACATTAAGTGTATAGAGCTTTGATTCCTAAAGAGATGCTTAATGAAGACATTCTGGTCTCTACCGCCTACAAGACTTACTATGCGTATGCCAGTGGTGCAAAAGAATCCAAGAAGGAAAGGAAGTTCAAGAAGCCTACCTCTCCTAAACAGAAGACTATCCTAGTCTCACCTAAAGAACCTACAAAGAAGCCTACTAAGAAACCAGAACCTGCTAAGAAACCGGAACCTGCTAACATGCAATGAAATCTTCTAGAAAATCACAAACTGGGGTAATAATCAAAGACACTCCTGGTGTGTCTGTGTCTAAGAAGAAAGCTCCAGCAAAGGGTAAAAGAAGTAAAGGTATAGAAATACTTTCTCCAAAAGGTTTAGATCGGTGGGAAGACCTTGGCCCCATGCATCTTTTTGATGTAGCTCTAACGGAAGCAACTCAGCTCAAGGAGGTTACTAAACGAAGCAAGAAAGATTTTCACATTTCTCATTCAAGTGGCTCAGGTGATGGAACTGATTATGAAACAGGGGTTCCTGATGAACAACAACGCAAGATCTTTGGTACAGATAAAGGAGCTGGTACTAAACCAGGGGTTCCCGATGTACCCAAAAATAATTATAAAGTAAGAAAGAGTCTTGGGGTGATAGTAAAGAAGAAAAAGATGATGATGAAGATGATGATGAAGTTGATACTAAAGATGAAAGTGATAATGATGGTAATGATGATGATGGTGATACTGTTGTTAATGAAGATGATGGAGATAATGATGGTAACGATGATGATGGAGATAATGATGACAATGATGATAATAGTGATCATGAAAGGATTGAGTCAGACAGAGATGAGATTCCTAATCTCAATCAGTCTAGCACTAAATATGAAGAAGAAGAAGAAGAAGAATAAAGTGAGAAGGTATACACTCCTCCTGAGTTTATACCTACACATGTTGAAGAAAAGATTGATGATGAAGAAAAGATAGATGAAGAAGAAGATGATGAAGTCACCAAGGAGTAGTACAAAGATGTGAACATAAATTTAGGCAAAAAAGATGCTAACATGACCAATGTTGATCAGGGTAGAGCAGATCAACATAATGTTTCTTAAGAGTCAGGGTTTGAGCAAGAAGAAGAAGATGCTCATGTGACACTTACAGCTATCCATGACACACAGAAGACTGAAGGTCCAATGCAAAGTTCTTTTGTCTCACCCAACTTCACAGAGTAGCTCCTAAACTTTAAGAATGTTTCTCCAACTGACAATGACATTGTTTCCTTGATGGACACCACCGTTCATTATGAAGAACCAAGCGGTCAGGCATCTTCTCTTTTTACCGTACCAATAACGGTAATCCCTGAAATTATGTCAACTTTTACCACAACCATTCCTCCACCACTTCCTTCCTTTAATCCTCTTCCACAACAAGCAACACCAACTCCTACACCAACAGCTTCAGAAGTAACAACCTCATTTCTTGCACTTCCAGACTTCTCATCCATATTCAGATTCAACGATAGAGTAACCAACTTGGAAAGAGATTTGTTAGAAATGAAGCAAATTGACTAGTATGCTCAAGTCATCTCCTTAATTCTTGCTATTGTAGATCACTACATTGCCAACAAACAAGGTGAAGCCATTCAACAAGCCATCAAGTCCTATACTGCAGAATGTAGAGAAAAAGCTCTTGCTGAAAAGAGGGAGTATGTTGTAGAATACAAGTAATCTTTGATATATGAGAAGCAAGAACTAGTGAGAGAAAGTGGAAGGAAGGATGTATTTTCTAGAGAGATAAAGTGCTAAACATGAAATACATTAAGAGAAAATGAGAATACAACAAACCAATCAACCACCTCTCCAAAGCATGGAGAGGTGTATTTATACCCTAATAAGGCCTGCCATAGATGGGCTTACATGGGCTTTCCATGCGCTTTTCCTAACTTGGCCTATTAAGGTTCCAAAAATAACTAAACGAGCTAATGACTGTTATCTATGGAGTGATTGACACTTTCCTAGGAATTTCATATTCCTAACAATCTCCCCCTAAAGGAGGTCACTCCATTTTACAAAAACTTAAACCTAGCATACTATGCTTTATCATTAGTCTTGAGCTCGTTTAACTTCAATCATTAACATGTGATTTAATGTAGTGATTATTAATTTCAGGTTTGAGCTTGTTCTTTTATCTTGACTTGCAAGTGAAAATGTGATCTTGAACACCTTGAGATCCTCAACCATGCATAATTTCGTTTCGCCATCTTGTAACTTTTTCCATAATGTGAACTTGTAACTTCTGGACCGACATGCTCATACCTTTCTTGATTTGTTGACTTGAAAAGCTTTAATGTAGCATCTTTCTTGAAATTCTTTAACTATAACACTTCGTCACTTTGAGAAAGACGTTCGGTATCAGAATAACGGAGACTTCTTTGAAATTCGTTGACTTTAATACTTCGTCACTTTATGAAAGACGTACGATATCAGAGTAGCGGAAGTCTTGAAACATGTACTTGAGCTTTCATGATGTCTTTATGTTTGCCGGTTGGGTATGAGCATGTGGCTATGAATCATGACTCGTCGGGAATCAGCTGCACCAATCATCGAGAGTACCTACAGGTTTAGGTTAGTGATAATCAACAGATATGGATGAAAGTGTCTTTGTCACTTTGTCGAATACAATTTTAATAACCACGGTTCCCCGTTGATCAGTATAAATACTGCTTGTGATCAGGTATAATTCCAAAGAATCTCATTGACAGGGTTTTGCAGCTGCACTAGCCGTTCTCATTACCGGAGCGTCTCAAAGCAGACAACACGGTATGAGTGAACTAGCAAGACGAAGTCTCACCGATTGAATAGAAAAATCAATTTGAAAATCAATCGACGTGTCACTTGCTAAAGTGGTTTTGTGACACATCAAGAGTGTTAATCATTTCAAAATTCATTATCAATCATCAATTTATAACCTGGAACAAGTTTGATTCTTATGGAATCACACCATTGTTTCTTTCCAGTTGTCACAAGTTTGATTCGTATAGAATCACACAAGTCACCTACCATGAGCTTGCTTGATGTTGGCTCAAGCAGAATTTCCATCTTCATTGTGAATGATATCACTCGGATGTTCTGGCAAAATCACAAGGATAATGCGTAGGACCCTTTATATATTTCTCGTTATTCACATTATGTGAGATAGCAAGCATAATTTAACAAGTGTCCTAATGAGATTTATGGATGTCTCTTTTGGCTCTAGACTCAATAGTGTATTTTTGATTTAGTGAACGGAGGCTGGAGCAGACTGCCACCTTTTCAATATCAACTAACTAGGAGTGAGAAAGTCGATAGAAATGCGTGTAATCTCTGTGAGAAATAAAACAAGAGTCTGTTGAGAGACCTTGAGTGGCTAGGGAGGGTTATGCATAACGTCACTGGGTCCATGACTGTCTTCAATGTCAGAAAACAACTTAGTGTTTCCGATAGATTATGTATTGACCCGGTTTCCGCCAAGTGTATGGAGGGCTTCTTTCTTTTCACCCTTTATCCTTACATTTCTTTTTCATTCTTCAACCCCTTCAATGCTTACTGAGACTTCATAACTAACACCTTGTTGGGTTTATTCCAGTGTTAGCTCCATCTCAGTCGGCATTATTACCAATTCTCACTTTTTCTCCTTTTGTATCATACCTAAGGACTTCTACACTATCTAGTGGATGTCCCTGGGTAGATCCCCCCGGTTCTGGCTGGATCATGAGATTTGAATACCTATGCCTAACCACCTTATAGCTCCATAAATTTCAGCGCATGGTCGGTGTTTTGGGTATTCCATCTCAATCAAAACCAAAATCATTGAAAATTTCAATCAAAGTGTTTGATATAAATATAAAAAGATTTACACTTTGAAAGTTTTTTCATCATCACTAAAAGCTCCCCCTTAACATGTGCACTGTAATCGTAGCACATGTTAAGTTTAGAGTGCATTAAGTCCATTTTATATGATCATATTTCAATACAAATTTGGTTCAGTTTAATCACATTTTCTCCCCTTATCCAAAATGTTAATCCCTTGATATTTTAGATATCAATTGATTAAACGTTCAGGGATAAAATTGTGACAACCGTGGTTTGAGCTGGTTGGTCAGTTTGTTTAGAATTTATTTGAAGCGTGTATGTGTGTTCTTTATGTGTTCTTTATGTGTTTT
>BQNB010186215.1:0-12148 GCA_026074375.1 Tanacetum coccineum
ATCTTCCAAGTCATCAGCATCAATCTGTTGTAAGTCCTCATAATTTAATGAGTTAAGTACATTTTTGGTCCTTGTGGGTTGGTGCATTTTCTCGCTTTTGGTCCAAAAATAAAAAAATGTTTGGTTTTGGTCCAAAACACATAGTTTCGTTCCACTTTTGGTCTAAAAGACATAGTTTTGTTACACTTTTGGTCCAAAATACATAGTTTCTTTTCACTTTTAGTCCAAAAATTTTAGTGCAAATTCAGGGGATTGGACTAAAAGTGGACCGAAACTATGTTTTTGGACCAAAACCAAACCTTTTTTGAATTTTGAACCAAAAGTGAAATCGCATCAAACCACAAGGACCAAAAATGTACTTAACTCTAATCAGTTATGAAGCATTTTAAACAGTTAAACATATAAATTATTTGACCAAAAAGCTTTTAGTTTAAAGATTGTAATTAAACATAGGGACATAACAATGTATTACTTGGGTAATAAGTCTTCAACTCAAGTTGAAGAGTGCATATTACATTGACTTTGAAACAAATGTGATCGAAGACCAACCAAAATACATGAAACAAAACCAACGTTATTTAATAAACAACAACGACACCTGATATATTGCTGATTTAATAAATTGCTCCAAAACACATTCACGAAACATGCGCACATTTTTATTTCATTAATTGATGCAACATATTCTCGAGTGATTGATCTAGGGTTCATTATTGGGTGTATTAGGGTCTTTAAGAGGTATAGAGACATAAGTATTGATGAAGATAGGAAACGCACGGTTTTGTTATAACTAGTATTTTTTTTCCATGTGCCATTAACATCATAAAGTTTTCGAAAAGGTGTCTGATCACGCATTAATATTTATAATCATCATCAAATTTGACAATAAGAATATCAAACACTATGGAAATAAACAAAAACGATCGAATTGCATTTCATTGAATTAATTACATCAGATTTTATAAAATTATAAACTACTCTACACTCACTAACAAATCAATCCAATTACATCGATCTAATCTATGCTCTCATACTTGAATCTTCTTCATGCCGCCGATAGACATACACAAATATGATATAAAATAAATGTACTATCAGAAAACATGGATATACGATGATTATATTTTTCGTCGGGGGAATTGCATGGAAAGTACAAAAGATTACTTGTATACCTTTAAAAGATGGGTAAAAGCCATAAATTACCAACGTACTTTTCAAAATTTCCCGACTTGAACCCTTTACCTTTTTATTAACACCGAAACCCACGTATTTTTAAATTTTTAACTGACTTGAACCAAATGTTTGTACCGTTAGTTATTATGTGGCAACGTTAGTCCATTTAGCTAACGATCGCTTTGCATCGTTAGTCCTTTAACAATAATAGTTCTTTATATGATTTTCTTTATATGATTTTTTACGTTTTCGTCCTCTTTTTTATGTTTTCGTCCTTTTTTACGAATTCGTTTGGTTTTTTACGTTTTCGTCTGTTTTTTGCGTTTTTGCCCTTTTTTTACGTTTTCGCCCGTTTTACGTTTTCGTCAGTTTTTTTCCGATTTCGTCTGGTTTTTTACGTTTTCGTCTGTCTTTTTTGCGTTTTCGCCCGTTTTTTACGTTTTCGTTCTCTTTTTTACATTTTTCGTTTGTTTTTTAACGTTTTCGCCTATTATTTTTTTTGCGTTTTCGCCCGTTTTGTACGTTTGCGTCCGGTTTCTTACACTTTCGTACATTTTCTTACGTTTTCGTCCGTTTTTTTTACGATTTCGTCTGGTTTTTACGTTTTCGTTTGTTCTTTTACGCTTTCGCACGTTTTTTTAAATCTTCGTTTGTTTTTTAAAAT
This sequence comes from Tanacetum coccineum, assembly GCA_026074375.1. NCBI lineage: Eukaryota > Viridiplantae > Streptophyta > Magnoliopsida > Asterales > Asteraceae > Tanacetum > Tanacetum coccineum. Next base: position 1,838 of record BQNB010186215.1, read on the forward strand.
CGCACGAAAACGTAAAAAAAATGCAAAATAACAGACGAAATCGTACGAACGCGGCTGAAATAGTACAAAAACGTAAAAAAAAAAGAGACAAAAACGTAAAAAAGAGGACGAAAACGTAAAAAAAGGACGAAAACGTAAGAATATGTACAAAAGTGTAAGAAACGTAAAACGTAAAAAAGAGGAAAACGTAAAAAAGAGGACGAAAATGTAAAAAGAGGACGAAAACGTAAAAAACGGACGAAAACGTAAAAAAGAGGACGAAGACGTAAAAATAGGGAGAAAATGCAAAAAAACAGACGTAAGAAGAAATCGTAAAAAAACGGACGAAAACTTAAAAAAGAGAACGAAAACTTAAAAAACAGGCTAAAACGTAAAAAAACGGGAGAAAACGAAAAAAACAGATGAAAACGTAAAAACCCAGACGAAATCGTAAAAAACAGACGAAAACGTAAAAAAACCAGCGAAAACGTAAAAAATCATATAAAGAAAAGTATTGTTAAAGGACTAACGATGCAAAGCGGTCGTTAGCTAAATGGACTAACGTTGCCACATAATAACTAACGGTACAAACGTTTGGTTCAAGTCGGTTAAAAATTTGAAAGTACGTGGGTTTCGATGTTAATAAAAAAGTAAAGGGTTCAAGTCGGGAAATTTTAAAAAGTACGTTGGTAATTTATGGCTTTTACCTTTAAAAGATTCAAAAACTTTGCGCATACATTCATGGGAAGTCCTTGATTCCATAATGCATGTGCTACTCGTTCTGTAAAAAATGGTAACCCTGCAAAAGAATCTTAATATTAACACATAATATATTATTGATGTCATCTTTTAACCTCATGTATTACCTGCATACGAAAAAAAATAAAAAAACCTCGGCCTTTTTAGCACTGATAGATCTTGACACATTTGATACTTAGCGCTCACTAAAAAATATGATATCAAACATAAAGTATTTCAGATATTGGATTTCAAATACTTAATAATGGCATCCAAATGTCAATTTATTTGCTTCAGTATCTCTGGAAAATATATGCCACGATGTAGAATCACTACTTTAGACTTCAATAGTATTTTCTTAACCATGTGCTGATAGTTTTCACTTCGTCGTTTCGTTGCTTAACTAACCATTCGGGGGAATGAAAGATTTCAACTTTTGTGTTCGTGCAGGTGATTTTGGCCGGTTTATATAGACATGGATTAGGTTAAATCAATTATTCTTGCAACCTTTTCAACTTTGTCTCAATTCATAACCGACTTTTAATTATATACTAAATACCATGTAACACATGATCGTTGGTATTCTTTCACTTCAACTTCTTCAACAAAAATTTACGGCGACCTTCACATTAAATTTAAAGGCTCAATCTTTTAGTATAATAGATATTTTGTGTTGTATGCTAAACGTCTACGACATTAAAACAAATTATATGTTGCTAAACGTCTTCATCCATATTATGCGTATTCTAAAATATAGTGACACCTTTAATCTAATAACCCATATATGAATAAAGGCGTCCATTTTTATTATATGTTATTTAATTAACAAAATACCACAAATAAATTAATCATTCAGTATGAACTCATTGTTTTTAGGTAAAAAATTATATGTGACTTTTTTGGTTTTATTTATTATGATATTATCTAGATCACTTTGATTATTAGGTGTTTTTCGTTTGATTATAAGAATGGGTGACTTAAGTGAAAAACTAAATTATACCGCGGAACAATTGAAGTTTCTTAGAAACATGTATTGATAAGGTCGATAAGTTATGCCCAATGGTGGTAGTTTTTTTTGTGGACTCTTAAAAAAAGTAGCTTAAGCTCTTTAAGACTATGTTAAATTTTATTTCACGTTGCTAGACTATGTTAAATGTATTACTCAATTTTTTTTCTTTAATGTTCGAATGTGTTTATGTTATGTAAAACTCAAACTGCTTTACATTTACAACATTCAGGCGTATTTTTATTTAAAAATGAAACAATCTTATAGAATTCAGATTTAGACATTTATGTATCAGATTCAAATTCAGAACCTCTTAATAAAAAAACAAGACCTTAACGGTGTGACAACCTCCCATTGGGACTAGCCTAATAGCCAATTGCCAAAACATTACTTTCTTTGGTCGAGCTAAATGCCAAAACTTTCTAGCCAATTGTCGAAGCTTAAGAATCTTTTAAGCTGAATGCCAAGCTTTCGAGCCAATTGCCAAAACGTAAGAAACTCTTGAGCTAAATGATAAACTTCCGAACCATTGCCGAAACGTAAGAGACTCTTGAGCAAAATAGCCTTAATCATCTAATTGACGTGGTCCATTTTGTGAACGCATGACGTGCTTGATGTGACTGATTTAAGAAGAGGGGCAACCAAGTCAGTGTCACCAGCCTTGCATTAAAATGAAAACCATAAGTTCTAGAAATTAAAGGGCCCAAGTCCCATGTAGATGCTTGGATGAGAAAACTTAGATCATATTTTTGTTTTGTTTTTTTTTATGTTTTTTTCTCTAGATTTTATATGCATGCAAATATCGAGTTAATTATCTATTATTCTTACATTTAGCTTACTTTATATTTCTGTATATGCATTGTCTTTTACAATAATACAGTATATTCAACTTTATTTTTATTAATAGATGAACATAATTGTATGTAGTACCTAAGGCCTTTGGTGTAGTGGTATGTGAGTTCCCCACAAACCTGAAGGTTGTGGGTTCAAGCCTCGCTGGAGGCATTTATGAGATATATTGTGAGATAGGTGGTATAAGTCGTGAAAAATTGCCGTTCTAAAAAAAAAATTGTATGTAGTTATATATTCCAAACACAGTTTGATTGTCCAAACATGCATGAAATATAGTTTTACTTTAAAAACTTAAAATGTATTTAAGTGATATTCCAAACGCATAGTTTAACTGTCCAAATATGCATGTTTAAAAAAGATGGACATTGGATTTGGACAGTTTAACTGTCCAAACGTGCAGGTTTAAAAAAGATGGAAATTGGATTTGGTAGTTTCAGTGATATTCCAAACACATGTAATTCAATCAATGTATTAGTTGACTTTAAAAAGTCAAATGGTTTAACAATTCGACTGTCCAATTTGGAAATTGTATATTCCAAACAAGTTTGGAATAGATGAGCAGAATTAAATGTATTTTAGTGATATTCCGAACACAGTTTGATTGTCCAAGTTAGAGGGTGTTTAGTGATATTCCAAGTTAGTGTGTGTTTTGATAATGGTTTAACACACAAACATTGAAACAAACAAATGATACAAAGTGGTTCAGGATTACAAACAAATTTAAAAAGAAGTACAAGATTCTAACATCCATTATCTTATATCCTAACATTCAAACCCCAATATTTTACATCTAACAAACAAACATCAAAACAAACACCATTACACTGCATTTTCAACTTGACTCGACTTCATTTCCTGCAAAACAAGCAAACACAATTTGCTTCATCAGCCAAGAGATCTTCATCACGAGATGATATTACGATCACTTCTGCAATTTCAAACAATAAACAACTTACAAATATATGATGGACTTCAAAGCAGATAACACCTTAGACTTAAGTAATCATACAACTTGTTTTCAAGCAATTCTTAGTCAAAGTGCTTATTTAGAGTAAGCTATGCAGTTAAACAATAAGTTCATTTTCAAATAGATAACCTCATAAGCCCCATATTACATTAGAAAATCTAAAACTCCACTTTAATCTAATAGGCTAAACACATTAAACGCACAATTAAAAGACCATTTTACTTACCAAATATAGAACAAACCAACAAATACCACTGATTTTCGCAAATGCATTGTACACTAACCTTTCGCCACCTCCATTTCATTGTAGGCTTTTTGCCACAAGTCTTCTCGTATAATATCAACCATTTCATCGTTTTCCTTCCAATTCTTCTCATATTTATCAAAACATACTCCATGATTTCATTAGTTATTACGACTTTCATCCAATCATTATCCTTTCAATATGGAACTGCCATTTTTCAATTGATTAATTAGTGAAAAGTCTATATAGCGATTTCGTATAGAGGAAAAAGGGGGAAATGAATTGTAACATGCCTTAACTTTAAGATAATCGGGTCTAATTAATGATAAAAAAAGGGGAAATTGGGTCATATAATTGGTTAAAGGGAGGGGGGATGGGTCAAAATGATCAGGTCCGGCCAATGTACATTATATAAAAAAATTATGACATGGAATAAACCGATTGTTAACAGGTTTGGTACTGCATAATGAGATTTTCATGGATTCCATATGCAAAATGAGACTAGGGAAAAGTATATAGAGGACATCTTTTATGACCTCTTACAAATTGCTCGTGTCATGCTTTCAAACATCTTGCCTATTTTCAATGCATACAATCAATGCTTCCAAGCATTAGCGAAAACTCATGAACCCTCTTATGTGAAATTTTAAATGTTAATAATGTCTGGTTTCCTTAAGAAACTCAGGCATGTAGAGATCAATAATGCACATAGTAAAATAAAATTAGGCAATCGTGTGAACAATGTTCACCCATTTGTAAAATTTCATCAAGCGCATCAGGTGATGTGTCGTATGTCAATTGACGTATGGTGGATGTGCATTCCATAATAACACTAAAACTCATTACCCCCGTACAATTGTGTCGAACTTTAAAGAATTTAAAATGACCGGAACAAGATCGATAGAATAAGTAGATACACATTCGACTATTTCTAAAAATAGTCATCTGCTCATACGATATCGACTTTAAAATAATACACCAGGTATTTTGGATTATCATCAAAATAGTCGGCAATCAAACGTTCTTCTGCAACTTCATACTCACGGTAAATCGAATTTCGCGATTAAGAACTCCGAGCTTCTTGTTGTTGCAACGATTAGTGATACTCATAAGCTTTCGTCAAAAAGAACAAGTCATATTTATCATTGACATCAGAATGGTATACAACATCATCCGGATTCATTGTTTACATTATTTTAGTTTGTAGTAAATTGAAGTGAAATATTTTAGTTTGTGTGTAAAATGATTGTGTAAAAAGAATTTATATAGAGCGAAAAATGGTTGTTTAAAAATATAATGTATATGTTTTTCTTTTCTTTTTTTAGAAACAGGTAAAGTATATGTTGCATTGCAACGGTCAAAAAATTCAAACAGGTTTCTCATTTTGGCGCACGCCAAATAGTTGGCGAATGAAATGAAGGTTTAAGCACTATCTCGATGCAATGGTGAACTAAATAACGAAGGCCGAAATGGCGAGGTGCATACGCCACTACACCTTGTGCTCTTAAGTGTGAGCTTAACTCATGCCATTTAACTAGAAATTTCAATATTACATTTAAATCAACACAAATTAACCAACTCTAATAATAGGGGTGGCAATTTCTGAAACGATCCGAGACCGACACGAAAAATAAACAAGAGGTTTGAGACTAAACAAGTTCCGGATGGAAATAGGTCAACACGAGTGACGTGTTTAATAAATAGGTTAGGTTTGGGTTGAGATTTTCAATCCGATATGATTAGAATCCGGGTTTAAGAAAAGATTAAAAATATTAAATATTAGAAGTTATGTGTTTAATTTTATTATAATATGGCTCAACTATTTTGTATGATATATATTGATCTCTTTTTGAATTATTTGATAATGATATATATTTATATCAAAATATTTATCGTGTTGCTTAAAATATTTCTAACATACAACTTACTATATTCGATATGTCCAAATAAAATAATATTTAAATCATAAACGAATCGACACAACTAACCCAGTTTAAAAAACATGTTAAAATTAGGGTTGAACTTCTCGACACAATTAACTAAACATGTCAAGTTTGAGTTGAGCTTTTTGAAACCGCCAACCCACCAAGACAAATTGTCACTCTATGTAATAGTGACTGACATTGGGAGCAAGCTCTTGCTGGCCCATCATGCGCACCTTCACGTGCCCCATGGTACCAGTGGTCACACAACTTTCACTCCATCCCCGTTGTCATCGTCTGGCCAACTGTCTGTGTCTTCATGACGCACACCATGGATACGTAAGGACAAAATGCTGTTGTCTCTTAATGATAGGTAATTTGAGTGGTGAGGAGAGATCTTGTAGCGCTTCGTCAAGGGGGCATTCCACGCTCGATGGAGCACCCTCCCATCAGCTTACAAGCTCCGCCCATATTTGAATTGTCATGCGGTATTCTCCGGAAATAACGCAATTTACAACTTCATATATTAATGTTCTCCAATGGACCGTAAAGCTAAATGTATGTAAACACTTTGGATTTTACATGCTCATTTATATATCATGTACTATTCTGCTTAATTGTAGTTTCTAATCAAGCTTTGGAACACTTTGGAAGTACACATATAATTAAGTATTTATATGGTAAATTCTACTTCTATCACAAACACAGACAACTCTATCATTCCATCCTTTCGAGGATTTACATTACCAGTTCCGACAATAATTTATTACAAACAAGCGACTTTATCATGTTGGGGGAAAAAGAATGGAAATTTTGATTTCAGTTATGACTTCTATAATCGGTATAAGGGAAGAATGTAACTCAAAACTTGTTAACTAGTTGGGTTCACAGTGGTCACTCCGCCATTTTGGTTAATAAGGTTGACCCGTAAACATGACACATCTTAGTTCGTTTGGTCTTAAGATATCTCCTGTTGTGCTTTGTGATGGAAGTCGAAAGGAAAACTCTCCCTAAAACTTCCAAGCCGTATCCCTTGAGCCCACTATATTTCGCAGGGTTGTTTGTCATTAACTTCATTGTTTGAACCCCAAGGTCTCTTAAAATCTAAAATGATTCAACGCACATCAAGATTATGGTTAGAACGGTTCCATGGGATTCCTCATCGTGGCGTCAAAAAAGGACGCACTACAGTGAAATACTGTGCACCAATGCATACTCCCTTGAATCAAATGCACCGAGCTCCTATTTGCTTCATCAGTGTCCGACCGTCATCTTGCAGACTGCACGAAGTTTTGTGACCTAATCCAATGCCACGACCGTCGTGACCTCTGAGGTACACAAATACACCCCTGCCAGCATCTTTAATTTGTTGAATTGCAAGTGCAAGCTGGTGCCCACAATCACATCTTGCAGACCCAAACAATATACTGGACATACATATGTCTATTGATTTAAAAAAAATACTCATTCTTTTTAGGCTATGTTAATACACTTCTAACTTCCTAGCAAGTAAGTACATTTTAAAATCAAGGGTAAAAGACCTAATTCCAAATTTCTTTCTAACAAGAGTGAAAATTTTAAAAATAATAACCATAATCGAGAAATGATTATGTTCCAAACTTTTCTTTAAAGCAAATGAAAATGCTGAAATTATGAAAGTCCCCCACAGCTCGTATTTTATAACAAAACGTTTCTCCTTGCTAAAAGTAATTGTGATTTTTGTCTTATTTTAATGGTATATTGTAAATATAAAAAGCTTAAAACATTTTACAAAATCATGCTAAATTCAAATTATTGTAATGTCTGACTTTATTTTAATAAAATCCAAATTTATTGCTGACGAAAATTATACTTATGGTTAAAAGTTGAAAACCTAAGATTTAATTATAACTTGCCAAACCACCCATATTTTTAAGGGTTTTGTGTAACTTTATAAGCATAACAGAACGAGATTAAAGATTTATAGTGTATTGTATTTAGCCCCTTGTTATATATTTGGCAAATGTATTACTTGTAAATTATATAGTTAAATTAGTATGAATCACATGTATAACCACTAGTACAGAAAGTATTTAATGAAACGGTTATATGAGGTTTTTTAAAGCGGTATTGAACCGTTTTATATGAGAGCGTAGTAAATAATGAGGTGATTATTTAAACGGTCCTAGACCGTTGTAAAAAATGGCTTCTTTTTACAACATGATAGAACAACCGTCGTAAATAGCAAACATTATAAGAAATTTTATATGTTATATTTTATTGCTATTTGCTTATTTTGGGAGTTATCAAAAAGAAGTTACAGTATGATTTATCACGTGAACAATCAACAATTTCCTAATCACATCAAGTCTCAAAAATGTTTATCATTTAGGTGCCTCTTTAAACAACTAAGTACTAAAAATCCATAAATTGGAAAACATCTTATATACATAAGCAACAACTATTACATAGATAATAGATTGATAAATTATGTCTAAATTCATCTGGGCATATGTGTGTACTCAGATACAAACTAAGCCTACATTTTTAGATCTACAAAAAGACAAGGAAAAAAGAAGACAAAATCTCTAAGTTGAAGGCTCGTCATATCCATGTCCGAATTAACAAGACCTGCAATAATAGAAAATTCAAACGTTAAAATCAAGTAGAGTCAATAGATCTAAAACAAACAAATCATAAAAGTAAAACTATAAGAATTATTTAGATCTACCACGAAATGAACCGTATCAGATCTTTTGGCACACTGGTGGAGGCGATACCTTATTTGTATGTATTTGTGAGTACATTGAAGGTGAGAAAAATATAAGATATGAGAGTACTGGTGTTGAAATAATATTAGATAGGAAGGTACTAGTGTTAGTATGTGGTTCTTTTATATTATTTGGTTTATCATTTTAATACTTTCCATAACAACCGTTGTAAAAAATATTAAAAAAGAGAAATAGAGGGAATATTATCCCCGCCTTTGAATTATGAAATTTTTGAAAAAGCTCTTTTATATAGCGGTTACTAAAAACCCTTACTATAAAGTGATTTGGGATATATGACCATTTTAAATAACATTTTTTTGCAACGGTTTTACAAAAGTGTGTTCTATAAAATGGGTTTTCAGATTTTTTAAAGCGGTATAATGTATAACCGTTATAAAAAGGCCGTTGTAAAAAAACTTTTTGTAGTAGTGAACTCAACTAAATCCTGGATTGCACAGATGTGGCTCTTCTAGCTAGTCTTCTTGATCTTACTACTTAATATCTGGGACCTTTACTTGATTCGCTGTGCTCATTTTGTTAGAAACACACATGCTACTGGCTTCTACGTGTTCTGATCTTTGCCTCGCATTCATTGGCACTATTGCAAAAGACAAGTTTTTGATTAAATTGAATAGCTCGTGTATTAATTTTGGAGCTTGCTGGAACAAAACATACACACAAGGACGGAACTTAATGGGGACCAGGAGGGGTTCCGGGAGGGGTTCCGGCCCCCCCAAAATTTTCAGTCACAAGTATATTTTTAATCCTTATACTTTGTAGTGCTAAGCATTATTAGTACAAGTGTTAAAAGAAAATGTAAATTGGCCCCCCTAAAACAAATACATTATAGTTTGGCCCCTCCAATAATACTTGTCAAGTTCCGTCACACATGTATCGTAGAGGAGATGAAAAGATCGACACGTCGTAACCGATATATTGGTGGTTGCGGACAGCGAACTGTGATGGCCAACTGATCTTGTTGAACACATAATAAAAAAAATCAATAAAGCTTGGCCTATCTACAAAATTGAAAAGTACCTACAGGAACAGTAGAATTGTGGATTGGGATATGTCAGGGAAGAGAGTGATGAATATCAGTCATGAGGGTATAAAAGACCTTTTAAAATGAAATGTTACTCAATAGTAACCAAGTTTTGTGAGTGTTCAAATAAAGTCACTCAAAGTTTTTTTTAACCATAAAAACCACTCAACTTTGAATATTGTTTCATTATTGTGTAATTTTCAAAAAAACTAACTTTAAACTATTCATATGTGCATTATCTGGTTGTACATTAATAATAAACACCCACCCCCGTGAATTTCACTCATCTCAACTAACTTAATGTACAATCAACTTATGCACAGGTGAAAAGAAATTACACAATAATAGAACACTATTAAAACTTTGAGTGACTAAAATGAAACACTTTTCAAACTTGGTTATTATTTTGCAATCAAAAGAAAGTTACAGTGACTAAATTGGAACACTTTTCAAACTTGGTTATTATTTGACAATCAAAAAAAAGTTACAGTGACTTTATTGAAACAAAACTCAAACTTGATAATTATTTCATAATTTTCTCCCTATAATAATATATTATTGGGTTTTTAGTAAATAGAAATTTATTAATTGGATATATATGTATATTTAGTGATTAGGAATGATATATACGTAATTGTTTGTTTTGGTTGGATATATATGTAATTTTAAGCTTTTTGAATGATATATATGCAAATCACCCTTTTACCTATCACACCTAACTCTCCATCACTTGTCGCTAGTTTCTCAATTTTTTCACACACACATCTCAAATTTTATCCTCGTAATTAAACTCTAAATTTCCCCCCAATTT
>BQNB010186218.1:0-12147 GCA_026074375.1 Tanacetum coccineum
GAAATAATAGCAAGCCATTTTTGGTATGTTTTAAAAGGTTTTGAACTTCTGCTCGAACTTCATTTACAGCCTCGTATCATTATTAGAAGACATGCAAGAGGTACATCTTTTTATATTTTTCTAATTTTTAAAATTTTTATTTTCTTTTTGAAAAATTTATATAAAAGAAAAATATTTTTGTGTTTTTATGTTTTCTTATGTACATATGATACACCGCGAGTAACCATCTTTACTCATCCTCTTCCTTTGTCAGACATTTTAACGTTTCCGAAGACATGCTTCTCATACCTAGTTTCCCGATCAAGAAATTGAATCTTTCTCTTGGCAGGCAAGGGTTTTGTAAAGATGTCAGCCAGTTGATATTCCGTCCGAACAAAGTAGAGTTCCACTATTCCATTCTCCACATTCTCCTTGATAAAATGGTAGCGTACATCGATGTGCTTTGCTCTTGAGTGTTGATCGTTATTGCAGCATAAAGCAACCGCACTTTTGTTGTCGCAGTACAGAGGAATCTTATTGAATTGAAAGCCATAATCTGTTAGCTGTGAATGCATCCATAGGATTTTAGCATAGCACCCAGACAAGGCTATATATTCAGCCTCTGTACTTGAGATCGCAGTGCTTTTTTGATTCTTAGAAGACCTGCTAACAAGTTTTTCACCTAAGAATTGAGCGCTTCCTGATGTACTGCGTCTACTATCCTGACACCCCGTGTGATCTGCATCTGCATATGATGTTAGAGACATACCGGTATCCTTCGAGTACCAAAGACCCATGTTAATGGTTCCCTTTAGGTATCGAAAGATCCGCTTAACCGCATTTAAGTGCTTTTCAGTAGGCTTTCCCTGATACCGGGCACATAAGCAGACTGCATAAATAAGGTCCGGTCTACTGGATGTCAGATACATAAGGGATCCAATCATGTCACGGTAAAGTGTACCATCAACTGGTTTCCCCTGTAGATCTTCATCTAGTTTACTCTTTTCTACAATAGGTGTGTCTACATTATCACTAGTTAGCATACCATATTTTTTAATTATTTCAGAAGCATATTTTGACTGGTTTAGGTAGATGCCTCTAGGACTTTGAGAAATTTGTAATCCTAAAAAGAATGACATCTGCCCCATCATCGACATCTTGAACTTAGTGGTCATCAGATTAACAAACTCATTACACATAGCAGCATTAGTGGATGCAAATATTATATCATCAATAAAAATTTATACCAGTAATAAGTCGTTTCCTACTTTCCGTGTAAAGAGGGCTGGATCCCCTGCACCTTTAGAGAAATGTTGTGAAATGAGGAAACTTGACAGCATGTCATACCATGCACGTGGTGCTTGTTTGAGACTGTAAAGAGCCTTTTTAAGCTTGAACACATGCGATGGGTTGTCCTAATCAGCAAATCCTTTTGGTTGAGAAACATAGACCTCTTCTTTAAGCTCGCCATTTAAGAATGTTGTTTTGACGTCCATTTGGAAAATCGTCATATTTTTATTGGCTACATTTGCTACAAAGATACGGATGGCCTCTATTCTTGCAACCGGTGCAAATGATTCCTGGAAATCGATACCCTCCTCTTGCCTGAATCCCTGAGCAACTAGTCTTGCCTTATTCTTTAGTACCCTGCCAAACTCGTCAGTCTTGACTTTGTAAATCCATTTTAGTTTGATAAACATAACTTTGTTTGGACACGGCACCAATTCCCAAACTTGTAGCCTTTTAAATTCATAAATTTCTTCTTGCATTGCATCGATCCATGACAATTCGATCATTGCTTGTTTGAAGTTCTTTGGTTCTACAGAGGTTAGGAAGGCATCAAAATAACACCACATGACATCAGTCTGTAGTTGCTTTCTGGTGGAGACAGAACGGGAAGGATCTCCGATTACATTTGCTATAGGATGATCCTTAGTCCATCTACCAAGTGATTCGAATGGAGTGTGGATTGGTCTCACTTTAGATGACGATCCTTGAGAAGTTGAGTCTTCATTAAGAGATTCATGAAGTAGATCATCATGAAAATGTGGTGTTTTTGGTGATTCTTCAAAACCTTGAGAAATAATTGAAGAATGTTCTTTATCTTGTGTCGATGGGATACTTGTTGATGGATCATCTTGGTCAATTGACGTAGACACAGGTGAATCGGCTAAATCAACAGCTCTTGGTGCAACAACGACTGGAACTAGAGAGACAACAATTGTTGGAGGATTAAAGTATTCATCGAACATAGGTTGGAATAAACGATCCCAAATATCTCTTGGTGGTGGAATACAACGTTGTTGAGCAACAGTGTTTAGAATGAGTCCTGAACAGGATGTTGTAGGAGTCATATATTAAAGCCCGGGTCCTGATTGTTCAGAAGCCATTGCCGTCAGCTCATCAAAATTGACATGGATGGTTTCAATGATTTTTCAGGTACGTCGGTTGTAGATACGGTAAGCTTTCTTCTTGGGTGCATATCCAATGAAAATACCTATATCAGCTTTAGCTTGAAATTTGCCCAAGTTCTCACTATTATTGTTTGGGTAGCAAAGTGCACCAAAGACATGAAGGTAGGATACATCGAGTTTTCTATCATGTAAGAGCTCATAAGGAGTTTTTCTATGGCGTCGTCGTATAATGGATCGGTTTTAGGTGTAACATGCGATAGCAATTGCCTTGGCCCATAGAAATAAAGGAGCTTGTGCGAAGATTAATATTGTACGAGCGACTTCAACAAGCATACGATTTTGCCTTTCAACAACACCATTTTGTTGTGGAGTTCGCGCAACTGATGTTTCATGAGAGATGCCAACCTGTTCATAGTAGTCTCACAGGGTTTGATTAACAAACTCAGTTCCATTATCTGTACGAATGTTCCTGACAGTTGCATTCAATCTAACTTGTATCATTTTTAGAAACTTGATTATCAGGAGCTTCATATTTTGATGCTAAAAACTTCACCCATGTGAACCGAGAGTAATCATCCATAACAATGAGGATGTACTTTTTCCCATTTACACTTGCAACACGCATAGGCCCATAAAGATCCATGTGCAAAAGATATAGTTTTTCCTGATTGGTGTCTTCAGATTTAGGTTTATGTGATTGTTTCTTGCTTTTGCCCATAGCACATGCCGAACACATATGATCTTTTTTAAATTTCAATTAGGGAAGACCTCGTACGAGAGCATGTCTAGCCAAATGATTAATAGCACCAAAGTTCAAATGTGACAATCGTCGGTTCCATAACCATGATTTGGTTTATGAGGATTTGGACAAGAGACAAATTGGAGATGATGCCATCATATCTACAATTGACAATGTATAAAGGTTGGTTTCTCGAGATCCTGAGAGTAAATCAACACCTTCTAGATTACGAACAAAGCACGTATGTTTTCTGAAAGCTACTTCAAGATCTAAGTCACAGAATTGACCAACGAAGAATAGAATGAGTCCTAGTCCTTCCACATAATAAATCCTTGAAATTGTGATATTCCCTATCTGATAGTCACCATACCTCATAATCTTTGCAATCTGGTCATTACCGAACTTGACAGTATCGAGAAACTTGTGAACAAAATTGGTGAGCTGAGAGCGATCTCCAGTCATGTGCTTGGAGCATCTGGAGTCCAAATACCACAAGAAAATTTAGACAACCTGAGATCGACAGAAGAAGAAGATAGAGCAACTGAAGTATTGGATCCCCGAGATGTACCAGGTTCCGTTTTGTTAGAAATCGCAGATTTTGCAATCTCAGGTTTGTTATAGGAACCAGTAGTCTTAGGTACCTTAGGTCTCCTAGTATAAACCTTAGTTACTACAGATTCTTGTGCAATTACTTCTATAGGAATGGGTTCCCTAAGAGGCATTTTATTAGTGGCGGTAATCCTAGTTAAAGGGCACTCATTTCCGACTAAAGTAAAAGTCCTTCCTGTGGGTCTCCAGTTATATCCAATTTTAGTAAAAACTTTTCGTGTAGGTTTCCATTCTTCTTTCTTTTTAGCTTTCTTAACAGACTTAGATTTGGAACTCGCATTCATATCAGAAACAAATTCAAGAAAGCACAATTCATGTCTAGCATCAAACATAGAACTATTACATTTAACGCATATTAGCTCAGAATTTGTATTTAATTTGGACTGCGGCACATGTGCATTTCCAGATGGTTCATCAACACAATTTGGTTTATTCAAACAAGACTTAACTATCCTAGAGTGGGCTTCTACTTTATTCTTCTTTTAGGTACTACTCGAAATCTACAGGATCCTATCATTCTTTGTATTATCTGTAAACTTTGACCTGCTAGATTTAGTAGACCATCTTACTCCTGTAAAAGTTAACACGGAATTGTTAGTGGTCTGTTTGGTCTTTGTTTAGGAAGAGCCTAACTGTTTTTGGGATGTGCTTGATGATATGACGGGTTCAGCAAACTTAACTGTTTTCTTTTTATTGATAGGCGTGACAACAACTAATTTCTCATTAGGTTTGTGAATATCAGGGCAAGTCTCTCTAACATATCCTAGCAACTCTTGAATCAGCTTAACATACTTACAGGCAGAGTAAGATGCACTATCTAAAGGGTTTAGTGATTTGGATTGTTCAACTATCTCCCTAAGAATAGCAGCTTGTTCCATAGTGTGCTTAAGGTAGTATATGTGAGTTTCCCTATTATTCTTATCCTTAGGAGCCAAAGTTACTGGGTCAAGCTTATACATTCCTGGAGCAATAGTGGTAGCATTTGACGCTTGGGCAGCATTGTCAACTATGTCTTTTCCTTTGAATTTCCTAAGATCATTTTTTAATGCTGTTATGACAAAAACCTTTTCCTGGAGTTGAGCATTTAAATCAGTAATTTCAACAGACTTTTGATTTAATTGATTGACCAAAGATTCAGCATGTTCTTTAGCCTGAACACGTGATGGTTTAATTGAATCATAGAGTTGTTTATAAGTCTGTTTCAGATGCTCATTCTCAGCAATTAGTTTTGTCACCCTGTGTTCCAGTTCTATGTTGATGGTCTCAATCTCATCTATATCGTTTTTCACACTGTTTTTGGTGGAAGTTTTATTCAAACGTTTAATGTTTGCCTTCAACTTCTCGATTGTTGTGTCTTTTGCTTGAAGCTCAGCTTTTAAATTGTTTGTAAAAATTCCTTTATGAGTTGCATTGCAAGTTTCAAGAAATGAGTGTTTTCAAGTTTTGAAAAGCTTTTCGAAAGTCTATTATACTCACTTTTTCAACCGATGTTGTTTGGTTTGATAAGCTCACTTCAAAGTTCGAGACACTTATATTGCACATGTCCACATAAATCACAATTCGTTCATAGCAAGAAGAATTCACATTTACAGAAGTATTTATATCTGACAAAGAATTCACAACAATATTCACAATATCTTGAGAAATGATTTGATCCAAGAGTCGATCGTATTTTATCAAAAATTGTTTCTTTTTGAAATTTCAAAGCACTGTTTTCTACATGATACATGTTAACAGCAACTTCCATCTGGTTAAAAAAAACTGTTTGTTACTTCTGTTATCTAAATTTAAAAGATCTTATATCATAACTTAAATTATGTCTTTAAAAGGTCTTTAAAAATGGAATTATTTCTATTATTAAAATAGCTTTAGTGTGTTTAAACCCCCATTCCTCTTCTGTTAGAGCATCAGACATGATTCGCTTTTTCACCACATTGTCAAATTGGCCAAGATGGTATTTAAGCTTTTTAAGGCTTATATTAACCAGGTTACCTTAGGAAAAAATCCCGAGAGCCTCAATTTTGACAGTCGAAGAACAAATTAGTACTTATTAGGTGTAAAGTTAGTAACCGAAAACATATTCATCATACAGTTCTTGTTTTGGACAAAATGTTTAACCAATAATCTTTAGATAATCGATTTTAACTCATCATAATTTAATGGTTTAAAATTGTTAGACTTTCTGCTTTAAGACATAGAATCACTGTTGGTTTAAAAAGCCATTTGGACGCGACCCTCTTTCCCCATGCATCATTGTCTCTTCAATAATCAGCAATTGAAATCACAGTGTTCTTTAGCAATAACACTACCACATAAAGCATTGGGTCTAAAATCTGCTGAGCTTTCTTAAGATAGAAAAAAGAATTTTGAAACCCAATTGCTTGTTTCAGGTTATTATCATAGAAAACTTGTGGTTTCGTGAGCATATGCATAGTTTGCGCGGATTGACCTATTTTACAAACAATATTGTCCAGTTCTTTAACTTTCTTTTCCAAAGCAATTTCTGTATCAATATTCTTAGCTTCTTTTTCCTTGCATTCGTTTTTGAAAACATTAAATGTTTTTGTTAACAATTCATTTTCCTTTGATTGTTCAGAAAGAGTTTGTTTAAGATAGTTAATTTCTTTTTCAAAATCCGCGAATTTCCCCCCAAATTATATCATCCATTATAAGCTTTTATCAAGTACTTAAATCCACATTTTGTCTTTCTTCTAGCAATTTTACCCGTTCTTTGTATCTTTCAAGCTCAGCAGATAAGTATTCATTGGCAATTAGATTGTCCTTATTTACCTTGTTACAATTAGTTACTTGATTTGACAGTTGTTCAAACACAAAAATATCATGGCATCTTGTTGTGTAAGAGAATTTGTATCTTGAACAACTGCATTTTATGTTTCAAGTAGATACTGAGAATAAGGAATAATATTGTTATCACTTGTTATCTTATTCTCTGGATAATTCACAAGATGAGTTTGTTCAGAATACGACATCTCTTGCACACTTTGATTTAGCCATACATAATGATTGTTTTCAAGTGAGGTACCTCATAGAGAACATCTAATCCGTAAGTAGACAAATTGGCCGTAAAAACTGCCTTGGCTGTAGAGAAGTCGTCACAGTCAGAATCATATGCATCCAAATCATCTGCTTGATACACTGCATTCTGTGTAATGACCGTTTGTGTAACTATCTGCCAAGAATTCTAATTCTTCCTCATTTAGAACTTTACCATTTCTTTGTGCTTCAACCAGAAGAACTTTTATCCCTAAACCATGTAAGCATCACTCCATCATTCAGCATCTATCCCTTTTTCCTCTTTGTGCTTTGGCAGCAGACGTTGAGGGGAGTGTGTCGGTTTGCGCGGAGTAGGAGAGAGCGGCGTGGGTGGGGGGGTTTTGTCGCGCGTCTGTCTGTGTGGTATCTCAGATCTAGGACAGACACACTATGTAGCCACACAGGGTTAAGGCGAACATTTACGGACTTTCTATATATGCGAGCGCATTTGATTAGAGTCGAGGGTATGTCTAGACCAGACACGACTCTCTAACAGTGATGGACGTTTGGTCCTTGTTCTAGATCATACCAGAAACAAATGCGAATTTGTCTCCCTTGTAACGTTAAACAGTCACCCGTCCATCGGAATATTGCTTGTTGTCTTTGTTGGAGAATTTTCTTAGCAGATTGTTTGTAGAGGAAACAATTGGACGACAATAGACAGTAATGACATCATTTTGTTAATGGCATCAATAGGGTCATCTCCTTGCTTAAACACAAGAACTGCTAGACTAGAGTCTATGGAAATTCAGCCAAATGTGTTTGTTGATTAACTGTGGAGACAGTATATTCAATTTGAGGAACGAATTGTAGTTGTGGGTAAGCATCTTGATGAACTGAGGGGGGGATGTGTAAGCATTTGAATACGGTGTTGATGGATAAGAAATTACAAGAGGTGTGGATGGATGAGTAGTTAAGTAATGTTGTGTGGGATGCATTGATCCATATCAAGGAGATGGAAATGGTGAAAACTGTGTTGTAATTGTGAATTGTTGTACATAGATTGATAAGTGTTGAAAATGATACGGAGTCTGCTGTGATTGGAAACTAATGCAATGGATCATGATTGCTCGCTCCAAGCATAATACGGACTTCATTTCGTGGAGTTCGTTTTGTTAAGATTGCATGAAGCTGAATCAAATTGGTATAGCAAATCATTTACAAGGCCTGACATCATCAGCAAAACTACTCCAGTCAGTGGAAGACTTTTACGAACTGGTATTGACTTAAATTGCTCCAATTTCATTTGTAAATGGTCATGTTCATTGATCTGCTGATAATATCTCAGTAATACTAATAAGTGATCCCCTCTTGATGTGAGAAAACTTATCAAATGCATCATACAGTTTACACTCCCTTTCCTGCTTTGTCAATGAGGTACCTTGCATTAGTAGTTGAATTCTTTCCCATAGATCCTTAGCAACTCTGTGATGATTAACAAGTGAATAGATATCAGATGGTAGACCTTGAAGAATGATATTGGTTGCCTTGAGATCACAATCAGCTTGGATTTTCTCTGTAGCAGACAATTCAATATATTTCTTTGTCCGGGTCACCCCATTTTCTTCAATCGTAGGCCAAATGAGTGGATCGTGTTCGACTAATTCAAGTATCATTCTTCTGTGCTCTCTGTTTTACATGTATAATTCCATTCTACTTTTCCAAGAATTAAGGCTACTGGTTGGGGGGAGCTAACAGAGTGAGTACCATATTCCGCCGTCTATCGCATGAGCTCTCCCGCGAGCTCCTCCCATTTGTTGAACTTTTATTCTGGGAATATTGTTTCTCGGAGGGTCCTCACCCTATGCATCCCATCACCATTTGTTATAGTTATTGTCGTTATGGTTGCTATCATGGGCCCTGGAGCAGTCACAGCTTGTACAACTTCATCCAATTGAGGATGCAACCCCCGTAAACCAGATAAACACATATCGACGAAAGAGATAGTCGATCTATTCATTTTAGGCCACTAGTACGAAGACTTAGGTCGCGATACTTCCTAGTACTGCCAAGTAAGTTGGGTACTTACATCCATAAGCCACGTTGATGTGAATCATCGAACGCTACAGACATTAGAAACGAGACTCCGTCCTGGAACATTTAAAACTTATACAAACATACTCTCGCGACTACACCTTCTTCTTGATGTTTTTCTCTATTATGAGACTTTCTTTATAACGCGGTTATATCAGTCATAAGATCTGTAATGATATTTTTGAGATGCTTACTTTAATGGATTAAATATCCTGGTCAAACTTAGTCAAACATTTTGGTATATGGAGAAGTGTCGAAACATTTAATTTTGCTGAATAACGTTATCAGCGTCTTGTTTAGAACTGATTTATTAAATCTTAAATCTTTTCTTGGTTACACAAACGCTTAACACAAATTTAATCTCGGGACGAGATTTCTTTAAGGGGTACTGTAACATCCGGGAATTTTTGAAATTTTAAAGGACTATTTTAACCTTGGACTTTTCGAGTCTGACTTGACTTATTGACTTTTGGTCTTTTATTGTCACATAAAAACGATTACCGCATAACTGGTAAAATTTTCGGAACATATTTCAATAATAAATCGTATTTATTATTACACACCTCGAGTACAAAGTTATTTTTAACTTATTTGATTCGAAAGCGAAAAAGGATATATATTAATTCATAGTTGATTTATCAAAAACAAACCACTAAATCACGTTTTCACGATTCGGACCCTAAAGCAAATTGATGTAAAACGATATTTCAGACAACTTTTTAGTTTTACCCGAGACTTGAAAACAAGCAGAAGAGGGCTAAAACAGCCTCGCAAAGTTTTGGAAATTGCACGCAACGTGTACCGACACAAAAATAATTAAATTTATTTTTAATTATCACTATACATTTAATAAAAATATTAAATAAAATCATTTAATATTTTATTTATTTAATCATTGTTGATAACGCGAATATCCGAGTTAAAATTCGTTTTTATTTTAACCAAGTCACCAAATAAATAACAAATATTTTTATAAATGTTATAAAAATATTTATGAAATACTATCAAGTAAATACTCATTTTTATCGGAAAAATGATTTGGAAAACAATGGCGCAAGTTTCGTATTTTGAATCATCCATTAAGTCGCTCAAACGAGTCCCGAACCATTATTTACCAAAATTTACACTTTTGGTCCCTGTGAAAAATTTATAAAAATTCACCCTCAACTTATTGAGACATGTCACTTTTATATAAAAGTTTTAATATATATATATAAACTTATATATCATTTTCATTTTTTTTATCAAAATCAACACATACAAATACACATCACTCTCTCCCTCCCTCAATATTTCCGGCCGCCCTCCACCGCCGCCGCCGAAAAACCTTTCCAACGGACTTTTCTGGTCGAAACCAAAAGTGATCCTCGTCAACCGATCTACCCGATCCCCTATACCAAGCGCCTCCCCGCCACCACCACCCTCCCACCGTCGCTGCTATATCACAGCTGCCCATCCCTCTCCATTCGGCCGCTACACCACGAGCACCCCACCACCATCATTATCATCACCATCACCACGACCACCCCACTGCTGCTATCACCTCGCTGCCACCACGCCACCATCTCCGAACCAACATCATCGCCACACCGGCACCACACCACGATAATAACCCCAAGACAATACCCACAATAAGGGTGCGTTTGTCGTGGGTTTATGGCAGCCAACGAGGGTGTGTTGGTTGGTATAATTGCACCAGCAAGGGTGCGTTTGGTTGTGTCTAAACAGCCCCGAAAAGGGTGTTTATTTCTGCGTTTATTAAGCCGATAAGGGGTGTTTGTTTTGCGTGATAATCAGCCTAAAAAGGGGCGTTCGTTGGATGCGTATTAACAGCCGAAAAGGGTGTTTGTTTCGGCTGTTAAAACAGCCGAATAGGGTGCGTTTGTTGGCTGTTTTGACAGCCAAATATGGTGCGTTTGTTTCGCCATTTTAGCAAGCCGTGAGGGTGTGTTTAGTATATTAAAAACAGCCCACAAGGGGCGTTTGGTTGTGGGTTTAACAGCCCAAGAGGGGCGTTTGGGAGTGCAGATTAACCATAAGGGTGTGTTTGGTTTAGCAGAATCGACATAGGGGTGTGTTTGGGTTAACAACAAGGCTATAAGGGTGCGTTTGGGACAGCAGAAATTGAATAAGGGAGCGTTTGGTTTAACCGAAACAACAATAAGGGTTTGTTTGGTTTATGCAATTGACTAATAAAAATAACACGAGATATATAAATTATAAACCGGATATATATTGGTGGTTTAAATTGGTTAAATAAATATGATGTTTATTATTTGATTTAGTTTAGATATGATAACAAATAAATATTATATTTAAAACACGCGGGTGCTTGAAATATTGACACGCTAAAAATTGCAACATATATTGATTTCGGAAAACGTTGAGATTTTACGAATATGGGAATCGTTTTATAAACGGAAAAGTCATAACGAAATTTATATATATAAAATTTCTACATTTAGTAAGGTTTTACTAAAACTTATATTATTTTAAACCCGGTAAAAGAGACTAAGTTATATTTTAAAAATATACTAAAATAGAACTATATGATAACCTGACAACGAACGAAATCTATAATTTTTCAAGAAGACAACAATTTTAGCTACGATCCGTCAATAAGACGAAAGATTAATTTATAAAATATTATTTTATAAATTCCTGACTAGAATGTAAAATCATAACTTTTGTAAAAGCTTTACAAACATAGTTTGCTTAATTCGTAACTTAAAGACGTGTGTCTACTTTCATTCAAGTCCTTTTATTAATTAATTTGGTGTCGAAATAATTGGTTTAATTATTTACTCACACTTATTATATAATACTTGCAAAGCATTATAAACGTCACATTAATTTTCGGATTGTTTGTATTCCCTGTTATATAATTCACGGTATGAGTTATATAAGGGTTTATTTTTCATATGTAATATATAAAGAATATATTACATACTTTATGTTTATCTTTCGATTTATTTTATTTAACCAATCACCAAACCATTACAACTTGGAAGTCTAAATCTTTTATCAAAGTCTCGCGTTGATGTAACCATTCATCGGGAAACCCAGATACATTATCTTAGGCTAGTGGATCTTAGCCGATAAGATTAGTTTCAACTTCTTGATCGAGCCGCTTCGTCTTCCGTTTGTGTTGTGCATATTAGATGCCTATCTGTCAATCGTTCTTCATCATCGAGGTGAGTTTCATAACCTCACTTTTCAATCTTTTGAATGTTTAATAAACCCGCGAGGGGGATACGTGCTTGTCTACAAACTCTTATACTTACTCGGTTACCTTATAATAATGTGATTGTTTTTAAA